>JALBYF010000040.1:0-178611 GCA_023212725.1 Tranzscheliella williamsii | reverse complement strand
GTAAAGTAGTAGTTTGCACAGACAAAACGAATCAATCCTTTTCCAAGCGCGACACCCATAGTCGCTAGTTCTAATATCTCCAAGTAGACTAGCACCAGCTAGCACCGGGATATGTTGTGTTAGGTGCCGTTCCTAAAACCGGTGCCTGATCCCTGTTTCAGAAACTGTACTTGCGTTCGCCAGGATATATAACGTTGTTGCGAGACGGCAAGGTGTACCTTGCTAGGCTTTGGTACTGTAACGGCAACGTGATCTTTTCAGAAGGCAAAATGGTGGCAAATCTGGGTCAGATACCATATCGAGTGCTGGCTTTGAAGCGGAGCCGGACCCCGTTTGTTGATGTCCCTTGTTTCGCAGTCGAGGCAGCTGCAGCAGCGTCGCTCGGCTAGACAGACGGGCGCAGCCAATACGCCCCGCAGTAAGAAGGGTATGTCTGAGCCAAGTGAAGTGAAGGAGTCTGTGAGTTATAGGTGGTATAAACTCGCTAACGGTTTTAGCGCGGCAACGAAGCCGCAGCCTTCAAAAAGAGCGTGAAACCGAAATCCCGACGGAGACAGCTGGTAAGCAGATGGAGTCTAACACGCTGCTTTTGGCATTCGCATGCTTACCCGTTCACAGAGTCTGTGGTTGTGCAAGCTCGTCCTACGGCTGCCACTGCGGGTAAGGCTCTGCTTCCGAGAGGCAAGCCAGATGTTGAAGCGGCAACTCTGCTGTGACATGTAACGAGACAATCAAAGTGTGTAGAAAACAACACAACCTGATCGAATGAGCCAAATGTGACTGTGGATAGAACAGAGTTGCTGCTTTAACACCTGAGATTAAGTTTCGACCTTGGGACAGGTGGTCGCTAGGTCGACGGAAACAAGTTTGGCTGCTGGATGCGGGTTTTTCAAAACAAGAGAGGGTAAATCATGCAACGCGGTAGACGTACGGAAGGGGGAGCTTACGATTTAAGCTCTACTAGTCATACACTGGAGCAGTGCACAGTTGCTATTGTCGGATGCATTCCGCACCGGCCAGCAGGCATCAATGGGTGCGCAAGCACGGCAAGCACAAGCAATGCCAGTGTCAAGCCAAGCAATATTGCTCAGGCCCCTTGCTACCCCCTCTGGCGGGCGATATCAAGATGGCCACGTGACTCTTCTCCTCCCCTTGAAGCAGCTCGGCGGCGCTACAGTAAGAAGGGAAGGCGCATGCACCCCCAGCCTTCGACACGACGGATGCCCAGCGTCTAGCAAGGACATGACAACGCAACTATCGCCAAGTATCCTTGATGCAACGGTTTGGGCGCAGACTGGGACTTGTATCGCAGCAGCCGTTTTGTGCACTGTAACAGATTTCTGGGGTATGCCAGCAATATGTGAAATTGTCTCATCGAACGGGTCGCGTAGGCTCGCAAGCTGGAGGCATTTGGGCCGTGTCGAGACATTACTGTGACTTTTAGCAAGGGGTCGGCTAGCGTCGGCCGCTCCGCCACACCGAGCATCATGAAAGATGTCTTGTAGCGTCGGTAGATCCGTTCTATACAGAAACTCACACTGACTGACTGGCTTCACTTATTCGCACACTGACAGACTGGCTTCACTTATTCGCCGCTCCTACACCCAGCCTTGCGTGAAGCTAGCCCATGGCGGTAGGGTTGCTTGGCGTCACTTAAGTGCCGATGTGCTTGCTGCAAGCTGTCCTGCACTGCACTTGCATTAGTTTGCAGTGGGCAAAGCACCTGTTCACTAGCTTGCTCCACCCTCGCTCACCGCCTCCTCCTCCTCCTCCCCTCCTCTCAGCCCAGCCTGATCCACGCTCTTGCTTCGCCTCTCTTCTTTCCGCTCCTACTCTTTCCTGGCAGTTCGAGGGTTTCAACTGTGCCCTTGCTCCTCCTCGGTTTGATCAAATACGAGCCAAGCCGACATCGGCTGCCACAGTACAGCGCCACGCGTGCATCGGCTTGCCTCGTTTCCCCTCTTGATCTGCCCGCTCGTCTTGCTTTGCTCAACCTGGGTCGTTTCGCCCCCAGCACTACCGTCCTGCAAACCGTGCTTAGACCTTGGTTTCGCCTTTGCTTCCCTCCCCCATCTCCGCTCGCATCCTCAGCTGCCTCGCTCAAGTGTGTGCAGACCAGCTGCTCCATCGTCTGCTATTCCCAAGTGACGAGAAAAGACGGCTTCGGTCCCTACGAGAACAAACGTCGGCTCGCATGCTCGAAACGCCTTGGTTCCTCTCTTAGCAACCTTTTGCCATCCGAGCTGCTTGAAACACACTAAACTAGCCAACCTAACCTTCGGTCCGCATCTCTTGGAGCCTGTCATCCTTCGTCTCCGCCCTTTTTCCCTACGCTTTTCCTCGCTGGTCGAGTTCTGTTCCTGTCGCACGTTTGCAAGTTTCGCCATTTAGTGGTTATCAAACAGTTTCACGCACAGACACTAACAACAATCGCGCCAAAGCTAGCATCCATGCGGCGACCCTCTCAAGATCCCTCATGCCCGCTTGCAGACAGCAGCAGGCAAGATTACCGTTCAGCATCCTCGCAACCTAGCATGGGTTCCGATCCTGTGCCTTGGCGTCCCAGTCCAGCGTCTCAGTCGGTCTCTCAACCGCAGCTAGATGGTCCAACCTTGGCCTATTCCGACCCAGTCACCCTGCAGCTGGAGCCACACAGCAGGGACAGGCATCCCAACGATTCGCATGATCCGCCTAGTCTGAGTGCTGTGGCAAGTCAGACCCTGGCAGCCTCCTCCCTTGACTCTGCCTACGAAGCTAGCGACAGTATCGCACTCGGTCAAACAAGCTTTGACTTTAATGCTCCTCAACCTTCTCAACCGCTTTCCTCTTCTCCCACCTTACCCTACCATCCCTGGGCCGAAAGTCATCAACCTTCCCTCGGTCGACGACGTGACTCCGTACTATCCATCCAAAGTACCAAAGGCCTCATCAACAGGATCCCTCAAAGCCCACAACAAGATTCTGATTATTGGTCCTCCGTACTGCTACCCCCCTCTACTTCTGCTACTAAAGATCGTGATAGCCTTCACAACATGTCGCAGGTCCATAGCTCAAGCGCCTCGATGGCATCTACGCCAACGCTACAGGACGGTGCCCTCGAAGCTGGGATGACAGTATCCGCGTCCACCCTGGTCCAGTACGGCCTTCATACCAAGGAGGGCAAAAAGACGCTCAAGTTTTGGATTCTGATCCTGGCTTTTTCGGTGACAATCATCTTGACGGCGCTGGACATGACAATGATCTCCACTGCGCTTCCCAGCATCGTCAAGGACCTGCCTCAATCGGATGTCGCAGGTGGCTGGATCACATCTTCCTACCTGCTTACCGTTACCGCTTTCCAGCCGGCGTTCGGTGGGCTTTCTTGCGTCATTGGTAGACGGTGGTCTTTGGTGCTAGCCGTCCTGCTGTTTATCGGAGGAAGCATCTTTTGCGCAGTGTCGAATTCGGTCATCCTTCTTGTGATCGGAAGGGGTGTTCAAGGCATCGGAGGAGGCGGGATTCAGGCCGTTGGCGAGATCAGTGTTTCCGATATCACCACTCTCCGAGAGAGAGGTGTCTTTGTCGGAATCTTCGGTCTTGTGTTTGCCATGGCCTCCTTCATTGCCCCTGTTCTGGGTGGCGTTTTCAGTGACTCCGACTGGAGATGGATCTTCTGGATCAATGTGCCCATCGGCGCCGTAGCCATGGTCATGATTATTCTCACCATGAACCTACCGGTCCCATCTCTGCCACTAAAAACCAAGATCGCAAAAATGGATATGGTCGGCAACTTGGTCCTTCTTGGCTCTGTCGCCAGTATTCTCATTGCAGTCACTGAAGGAGGTGTCACGCATCCTTGGTCCAGCGCCCAGATCTGGGTCCCTTTTCTCATTGGCATGCTTGGCTTTTGCCTTTTCTTGGCAATCGAGTTCCTTCCCAACCCGCTCAGCACACAGCCTGTTCTACCTCTCCGTTTGTTCAGCAACCGAACTGCTTGCGCAGCATTCTTTATGACTTTCTTGCACGGCATAGCCACCTATGGCGCCATCTACGCCATCCCGCTCTACTTCCAGGCGATCAAAGATGAGAAGCCCCTCAAGTCTGCGATCTCGACTTTCCCTTCAACTGCCCCTACTGCGCCTTTTGCCATCGTTGCTGGCATCATCATGGCCGTCACTGGAAAGTACAAGAAGATGTCATTCGTAGGCTGGGCTTTCACGGCCGCCGGCTTCGGATGGATGACACGTTACCAAGTCGACACTCCTTCCTGGGAGTTATACACTGCGCAGGTCTTGGCTGGTGTCGGCATCGGTGTTCTCTTCGCTATCACCTTGCCACCTATCCAAGCCAGCTTGCCGATCGAGGAGCTGGAGACAGCTACGGCTACGTTCGCCTTCTGTCGATCCTTTGGGTCCATTTGGGGAATAGCCATCACCACCTCAGTGCTGACAGCTAGTGTCAGCAGCGAGCTCAAGAATGTGCCCGAGGCCGCACAAATCGGTTTGATCGGGCCAACAGTGCTTGGCTTTGTTGAAAATATCAAGGATATCCCCGAACCGTTGCGATCCTCGGTCAGAAAAATGTATGCCAATGGCATCCAGAAGGCTTTATGGGCATTCCTGCCTCTGGCTCTGCTCGGCTTCCTCGCTTGCTTCGTTCTTCAGGATTTGCCCCTGCCCGACTTTATTCGAGACCAGAGCCCACAAGCGAAAGCTCTCGAGCAGGAATTCCAAGGGGCAGCCGGCCGCAAGCCAGCTCAACACGCGGACCAGGAGAAGCATGTTGACGGCGAGCGCACGATCAACCCAGATACCAGCGGTGTCGCTTCGACCGAACAGGACGCAGCTACATGTTCTACTGCCAGAAAGGTCCAGTTCGCACGCAAAGACGTGATTGATGATGAAAAGATGTCCTCTGCAGGACGCCAAGAAGGCAAAGAGGCCTACACACCTTCCTTAGCACCGTCAGGCTATTCGTGGGACTCCCCAGCAATGACTCTGCAGGGAGACCTAACGTTCCCGACCGCCCCTGCGCTTTCGGGCGACTCTCATCAAATCTCGAACAAGTCGAGTCAAGCCACTTTCTAAAGGTTTTCCAGGCTAGTGAAGATGTTTTCTGCATCGTCATCGTCGTGTCTCCACGCATCCAGTCGTTCTCTTTGTATCATCATCATCTGCACTGTTGTCCCACTCTTGTCTACCACTTCATACCCCTGATCTAGCTTTTGCGTCTCTCAAACTTGTAGCATTCCTTCCCGCAACTCATCATCAACAATCATTTCTCATCCTGGCCGTGGTCCTCTGCAATCCAACCATTGCCAACCGTTCCGCTTGATGTACACGCTTGTGCGACCACGTATGCGACTGCTTGAACGCTACTAAGCTCGACACGCAAAGATGCGGCTGAGAGGTGTGCTTGGGGTGTTGCACCGATACATTGCGGAGGTAAGGAATACGGTTGTGGGCATGTGAGGTTCTAGAAGAGCGATGTCTTGAGGCTATTCTTGGCGGGGAGGGATGTGTCGGTGGTGTTGAGCTTGCCGAGGCCGATCTTGTTGGCTTGGGTGTTGGTGGCAAAGTAGACGTTTTTGAGGAAGGTGGCGCCGAGCAGCCACTCGTTTTCCTGGCCTACGTTGCCTGCGGAGATGGAGGAGACGCAGTCGCCAGTGAGGTTGTCGGGGTCTACGGGTTGGAAGAGGAGGTCGCGGGTGTCGATGGGGAACGAGGTGCCGCCGAAAGTGAGTGCGAGTTGCGAGGTGGTGGTGCAGGGGATGGTGTAGCCGCCCTGGCCGTCCGAGGCGGCGCCGTCGATGCGCGCATGGACTGCATCCGCGTCGGCCTGCGGCGCAACGATCAGGGTGGTACCCGTATCGAGGATGGCAGTGCGGCCGGTTAGACCCAGCTTGGTATCGCCGACGGTGACTTCATCGATGGCGGCCTCCCAGAAGCCGCCGGTGGAGACGTTGTCGATCTCGGTGAGGCTGCCGGTGTACTTGGCCGGGTCGACGCCGCCAAAGGTGACCTCGCCGTCGTTGTAGCCGTCAGAGATGCGGCCGAGGTGGTAGCCCATCACGGGTGCCTGTACATCGCCCCCTTTGAACAGCGCGTCAATGGGCGTCGGCTGCCCCGCGTTGGACAGCTCGCTGCGGGCAAGGCCCATCAGCCCGTCGAAGGGGACCGTCTCGCGGCTGAAATCCTCGGTCTCCTTGGTGGTCACCGCGAACGTGTACGACTTGAGGTCAAGGTCGGCGATCCTCATGTCGTCCGTCGCCAGATTGCCGGACACCTCGCCAGTGCCGTACTGGATCGCGAAGGGTGTGTTGGAGGCGCGGTACGTTTTCGAGCTGGACTTGCCCAGCTTGTTGTGCGAGCTGCCGCACGCCTGGCACGCCGTGCTAGGCACCCACGTGTCGGCGGAGCCCGAGTCGATCAGCAAGCGGAACGAGGTCTGCTTCTGGCCGATCTGGACTGTTGCCACGTAGCCGATGTCGTTCGACTCGATGTCAAGCCCGACGCTCTGCACCGCCGTCGGAGCGGACGCTGCGGTGAGGTTGTCGCCCTGCGACGCGTCCAGGTCTGACGTGGGGAAGCCTTGGTCCGCCACCGCCTTGACCGTGGAGTGCGCGCGTGTGCCACCCTCCGTCCCCGTGCTCCCGAACAGGCTATCCATTAGACTCGACAGCAACCGCCGCTGCATGTCGCCGCCCGCCTCCCGCTGTATTGTGTACCCTTGTCGCGGGTTTGTGTATCGCTCCCCGCCGCGCGCGCCGCCGGCGGACCGCCGAGCAAGCACGCTCCGCTTGCGCCGCTCCAGTGCGGCATCCAACTCTTCAGCCGTGGGTGCGCTGCGCCCCAGAATGGCGGCCAGCTTCGCATTGGCCCGATTGATATGCCGCTGGTACAGCTGTAAGGGACCACAACTCGCCAAGAATGTCAGACCAAGCGGGCAATGCGCAAGCACTCGCGGAGAAGACGTACCATCAATGTGTTGCTGTTCTGATCGTGTTCCAGCCGCTTCAGCTGCACCTTCATCCCGACCCGACCCGCACCTGACTCGAACGCCGAGTTCGTTGACAGCCCTGGCGATGCGGCATCTAACGCTGCTGGCGCGGAAGCGACTTCGGGCGCGGACGACGGGCCGGCGACGCTGCTGCTATTCGTCTTGATCACCACCCCAACCCTGGGCTTCTGCAGTCTTCTCTCAAGATTCGCGCCGGAAAAGGTCGGCCGCGCCAACGGCGCTGCAGAGGCCACAGGCCAGGAACGCGTAGCATTTCCGCGACCAGCATCGTGGAGGAAGACATTGAGGTCGACAGCGCCAATGGACAGAAGTACCAGTAGCAGCGTCAGGAACCGGGACGAGATCGCCTTCATTGTTGGCTTCTGGACACTAAGCTCCTGTGCAGAGGCTTGGCTTCGGAGGGGCGGTATGGCTTGGTATCAGTAATGTTGTATTGTTGATAGTCGGCTGGTGCAGCGCAAGTGGCAAATTGGCAAGCGCGAGGAGAGTGGCTTTGACGTAGACAGGAGAGCATAAGGTTAGTCAACCATCTGCAATTGAAGGCCTACGAGGGCGTTATCGATGGACTCACAAGGACGTAGATGCAGGATCCGAAAGAGGCTGACACGACCGCGGTCAACGAGTCGGATAGCCGGGACAGGAAGGACGACAAGTAATGCTACGTAGCTGCAAAAGAATGTGTGCTGATCAAGAGAAGGAGAGCTGTACGTCGCAGTGGGCATACGGCACATTTGTCAGTATCTCTGGCCGCTGCTCCTGACAATGCCTTCGCCCATGACTTACGACCGGCCTCTATGGAACAAGAAATGCAGAGACTGCAATGGTCTCGAAAGAAGATAAAGAGGCCCCTTCAAGGATACCAGCTTGAACGGGAGAAGAGAAACGGAAAAAGGTGGAGGAGAAAGGGGATACCAGCCGGTGATATGGGGAAGACCGAAAGGAAGGGAAGGAAGGAGCGACGACGAGCACGAAGGACCACAAACGAGCCAGAGGATGGGTGGCGGAACGGGCTCTGCCTTTCCCTGCCGTTTGGCAGTACGAAAGCGGGATTGTCCCCAAGCCAGAATCACGACGTCGCTACTCAAGCAAGCTGGGAAAACACCCCTTTGAGAAGGCAGGCGTCGCATGGCCGACCGGCAGTGACATGTTGCTTACGGACGAGGCCTAGCAGAGGCGAGCGCCCCGAAGTACTAGCTTGCATATCAAACGGCCTACCACAAGCGGAGCCGCGAGGTAAGACCACTAGTCGGCTACACCGGCGCCGTCGATGACTGTGAATAGGATCGTTGAGGCCTATGACGATCGCCTGCCAAGTATGGAACAGCGAAAAACAGCCAAACAAAGACGCCCAAGAGGGCAGGCTAAAACTCTATGTGCGCAGCTAACATGCGGTTTCGCCGGACGAGAGACCAAAGCCGCGGCCCCAAGGCAGCCTAGACGCCAAGCAAGGTTCTGTTGGCCGTGCTGGTGTTGCTAATTGTGAGCGCAAGACTGCATGGTGATGGTCTTGGTGCCAAATAAAGCCGGCAGTGATGGACGCACATTCTGATATGGCACGTCCAACACGGCTGCTTTCGCACCCAGGCTCACCATGCGGCTACACTTCAGGAAACCGGTACTTGAACGGTGACCGAGGGCTCGGGACAAACTGATGTTGGAGCACTCTCTACCTAGCCCCGCCGTCTCCTTATGCTCGCAAACCTCAGCAAAGGCATACCATCCATCAACAGGTATCATTTGCCTTGGCTTAAAGGAGCCACTGTCATCCGCTTTAGCGCAGGGGTGTTAGACTCAAAAATGAAGATTGTTCCTCCATCGCCGATCCTGTCCAGCAATCTCGATAGACGAAGTCGCAAGTGGAGGCTTTGTGCCGGAACTGCAGCTGATGGGTCGAACGTGGATATTGTAGCATCTCCGTCATCACTGGTCCCAATTGAATGCTGTAGTAGTCGCTATGCCGGAATATATAGCCCTATACGTTCTGTCGGGAGCGTCGGTGGATGGCGCAACTCTTCTGGATGAGATCCGCGCAAGCGATTTCATCGACGAGATCAATAGCGGCGAAGGACCCAGAGAGCAGTGCGGTCTGTATAACCTAATCCAGCTTGTCGAGCCGGCAGACTCGCAGGAGCTCAAGACTGAAGAGGAGGTCCTTGCCTTCCACTCCAAGCTGGTCAGGGGAGAGGCTCGAACGAAAGACGCATCGCGCACCCACTGGAATTATACCTGCATCCTGATCGCAGACAAGGGCGCCAAGGACATCGTGCACATCCTAGAACTGTCTAACGGCAAACCCCGAGATAGGCTTAAGGCCAAAGCCAGGTCATCGCTCGAAGTCGTGAGTACCGGATCATTGCAACCTTCGTGCGCGGCCGAGTTACCGCTGACGCTAGCGCCTTCTGGTACACGCAGGCCTCAAACGTGTCTCTCGCCAACATGTCAGTTCAAGAGGTAGGTATCGTCCTTAGATGTGGAAGCTGCTAGCGACGTACTGAGCTTTACAAGTATTCCCCCTTGATCAATAGTACAAAGACATGTGCGGCAATGCCGAGGTGTTCGACGCAGGACAATAGTTCGCCCTGTTTTTTCGCCCTTCATCACAAACTGTTCGTCCCGGACCGGACGTGCCAAGTGTAGCCCAGGCCGGCTTTTTGTCCTGGGATGGAAATGAAGCGATAAGGCCAGCTGTGATGTTGCCTTCCAAAGGCTTTTGTGCGGTTGCTTAGCTTCGATGCTGGTGTAGTCAAGGCAGGATGCGCCTAAGCGCTAAACAAACATCAGCATTAAGTTATCCGTCCTAGTCACTGTCATCCAGCAGGCTCCTTTTCGACTTTTGTGATGAGTATGAAGATGACCTTGGGCCTAAGCCGGGCCTTTGTGGCAATACCGGTGGCTCCGTCCGGGGCGCCGGCGAAGCTGGCGCTGCTGCCTGGCTCGATGTCGCTAAGCCTGAATTTCCTGACCCCACAGACACGGGCTTTGATGGGACGGGTGGCCGAGGCGGTTTCGATGCGTGCGCCGCTGGAGCTGCCGGTCCCGAAACGATTCGACGCTCACTGGTTGGCGAATTGGAAGCGGCTTTGCGCAGAGGCACTGTCGACGTTGCGTGCGCAACTGGAATCGCAGTGGCTGCCGACGTCGCCGTGATTGCAGAAGACGACGCCGGTGTCAACTTGCCGCCGTCAAAGCTCAATTTGCCTCTTCCCGGTTTACGGCCCGAGAGCGCAACCTGGGCCTGCGCCCCCGGGATCGGTAGCGCGCTAACGTTGGTGCCAGAGGACGCCGTGCCCGCACCAGAGCCGTTCTGGCGGGTCCCCGCTGTATCGCGGAACGGATTGAGGCGTGTCCAGCCTTCAGCACCCGTCTCTTCGGCGTCTGTATCTGAAGACTCGGCTTCCGTCGCGTCTGCATCTTTCCCTCCGTTAATTGTGGATGTGGTCATGTCCCACCATGGGTCTTTGTCACCGGATGGTTCGGGCAGGTCGGCATCGAGGTCGGACTCGGAAGAGGATGAAACGTCATGCGCCGCTCCAAAGCTATGGGTCTGCTTCTTCTGCTCCAGCAGCTGCTTCCGGATATTGTCTCTCTTGAGATAGTCAATGATGCGAACAGGACCTGTGAAAAACGCCCAGACGGGTCGATGATCGCTTGTCTTGAGTTCAGCGCGCATATAGGACTGAAGCTCAAGATCTAGGCCCCGGTACAGGATGCGGTCTGTCCACGCTGGGATACGTTGCTTTTCGGAAGAATCATAACTGGTGGAGCCATTATCGTACTTGTAGGTAGGAGCAAACCGAATGATGCCCTCTTGGTAACCAGGGAAGACGGCACCAATTTCTCGACTTCTTGCGAGCTGGTCTCGGGCATACAAACTGGCAAAGTCATCGCGAGTGGCCATCGTGCGCACTGCATCGTTCGGCAGATCGATCCGGTAGTTGAAGTCGCCAAGCCATACAACATGGTCATGGCTCGACACGGTCTTACCACGCGCAAATGAGAGTCCTCTACTTATGGTCCAATAGTCGGCGTTTCGTTCTTCGTATGCCGAATGCCCAGCTGCAAAGTGGGCAGTGACAAAGCAGATCGAGGTGTCAAAGTAGTCCATCCGGATCGCCACACCACCCTTGTTGCCGCTCATGCCCTTGAGCCCTGTTTTCCTGGTGGCCGCTTCTACCATTCGGACATCATGAATGAGATGCTCCTTGATCAGGATGACAAGGGCAGTACCCACGAGCTGTTCGCTGCGTAAGAGCACGTACTCTGACTTCTTCCTGGACCTTCTGGTGATTGTTTCCATGATCGTGGCCTCCCAGATCCGGATTTTGTCTGGATCCGTCATCAAGATCTGTTGGGGTGTCAGCTGTACGATCTCCTGAAAGCCAAGAGCAAAAATATCTGGCTCCTGCTCTTCGCCATTTGGGAACAACCAGGGAATGAGGGATTCATCCGGGGATTTGCCATTGAGGTTGTATGTGCCGATGAATAGTGAGATCAGGCGGCTGGTTGAGTATTCGTCGACTCGGGCGTACAACTCAGCAGTAACGCTGTCTATTACCGGATCGAAAACTGCCACTGGTCTTTGGTTGGCCATGTTGCCCAAAAGCACGTCAATGACGTTTTGTTTGTTCTTGTCTTGAAAGTTGTTGATGTACATACGTCCTGCACTTTTGGCAGCATCGCTTAGCATTCCTCCGAGCGTCTTCTTGCCGCTCCGAGTGAAGCTGGAGTTTAAGGCACCGGTGCCCGCATAGATCTTGGACAAAGCATCTCCATTTTCAGCCCACAGAACTCGATGATGGGTCCAAAAGGGATGGGTCTGAACAGCAAAGGCCTCATAAATCGTATCCCGTGCCAGTGCTGCGTCGAAAAAGGCTTCGAGCGTAAAACGGGACAGCATATCTTGTACTACGTTGGTTCTATCCAAGCAGTCCAGACAATTGCTCCTGAAAACGCCTTTTTGTCGGCGAATTAGAGCTCCAGTTGCAGTGTCAAGGAGTGTGAATCCAAAAGCCTTTTGCTTGAGTTGAACCGGGCCAAGGTGACGAAGCTCGTAGCGTACGCCATCTATACCGCCTGTATTGCGGGAGACCGAGTGAAAATCGAGGTTGGTTAGGCCAATGCGCTCGGCACCGTCAGCCGCTGCTTCGCGGGGGTCGTCGCTGTCCGCAGCAGGCCTGACTGCGATGGACGCAGCGGAACTGTGGCGCATATGCTCTGCATAAGCAGCGCTAAGAACGGTCTCAGCGTCACGTGTACCGAGCAGATTGATGGCATGAACGCTTGAATAGTGTGAAATAAGATCGGCAAAGTGGCGGTCAAAGGCGGGCTGAGAAGCGCCCCTGGATCTTGTTATCTGTATCCTCGCGTTGAAAGCTTGCAGACCCTGCTGCTCCCAAAAAAGCGGCACAGATCCTCGGACCTGGTCGAAGCTAAAGGTGATGTCCTCATTGCTGAAGATGGTCTCGGTTTCGACGAAATTGGCGACATGGCCGTCATCGTCTATTCCTCGAGTGTTGAATCGGGTGCCGGCACGTTTCCAGCTGAGTCGGCTGATCAGAGCTATCGTACCCGTCGTCGCAGCGGATGTTGGAGAAGGAGCGATGGATATGCCTGGTGCAAACACTGAATTAGAGCTCAAGTTGTAAGCACCAACAAAACCCTGAATGGCGAGCAGCAGGAAACAGCCGGTATCGATCCTGGCACGGTCCGGTGGTGGAAGACGTTCGCGAAAGTTGATGAGCGGTTCTATCATGTAGTTATTCCAAACAAAGCGGCTATCGTACTGAGATATATCATGATTAGAAGCTGTGCCCGGGCGCATCGGATCTGGTATGCGTTGGCTAAGCCGCGTGGAGATGTCGAAGGATCCACCTTTGGCATAATAGAATGTACCTGTGCTGAGCAGCTTCTTCAAGCTGGTGCAGGGATGTTCGTAGATGCTGGGTTGAGTCACTGCGCTGTCGTGGCCTGGGCCGTAAGCATCGTAGGGTTCGAGTTGAGAAGCTGGGGTATCAGAGAGTAGCATATCGTCCCAAGTGGAACGATTTACACAAAAGAAGGCAACCGAGTGGATCCTCATGACAGTTTCTCCGGGTCTGATCTGCCCGACTTCGGCGGCAGACGTCACCAGGGCGACGAAGAGGTCTTGACCCACGTTAATGAGGCCGAGACAGCCCTCTATCGACTTGGAGGAGAGCTTCTGCAAGCTGAAGTGTTCGAGCGCATCATCTTTGACGACTTCGACTACAGCTTTTGCAGCTGCCACTTGGGCCGAAGTGGCCGAAGCAAGCGGCACCTGCGGCGGAAGGGTCAAGGAAGTTGGCGACCGCGATGAGATGAGGATGGCTGTGGCACCTTGGTCGAACCTCTTTTCTCGACCGGCTTGGTCGAAGACGACATTGGGATCTGTCGCCAGAGCTATGATGCGAGGAGCATCCTGGAGGTAGACGTGCATTGCATCTCACCCCTTTGCGTTATCAGGTGTTGGGCCGTGATCACAACGAGACTCCAAGGACGATCCAGGCGATGAAGGCCGGCAAGCTAGCGCGGTCAAATTCGATTGATCGAAAGCCAATTGAATAGGTCGGAGATGCTCTGCGCTCCGTAACGGTGGCCTAAAGTCAGCCACGCTCGGGATGTTAGATCAGAAGTGAAGCATACCAGCGTGACAGAGTCAAGTGGAACGATTGGAGAAGCTAGTGCGCCGTCACAAGTGACAGTTGTGAGTAGGTTTGAATGTGACGTGAGAGGTGGGAGGGTGTGAATGTATAGGGTGAACGTGAAGTGTCTGCATCACGAAACGGCTGATGCGCGAAGAACATGGATGGGGTTTGCGAGTGGAGGTGTTGATCCGCTCAGCCCTAAGCTTATAGGGACGGTTGGACCCTGAAATCACGATCATCCTCAATTCGTGATTACAATCACAATTACAAAAGGTGCTGCACCGGCGCTTTTTGGCGGCTCACCCGTGGGGAAGGCTAGGAGAGTTAAGGTTGCCAACCTACAGCGACCGTCTGCGGTGTATGATGGCTGAGTCTCCTTGTCTGGACTCTGTCAAGCGTTTTGGTAGCGCGGCGAGACGCACCCGCTGAAGGCTTTCCCAAGAGCCGGTCATGTCCACATGAGCGGAAACGCAGAGTCAAGCGCATCGTACATTGGCAAACGCAAACGGTCCATCTCGGGCTCTGCCGTTGCCATGCTGGATCCCGCTACTCTTTTTCCGCCCGAGGCTTTCTCTTACGTCCTCTCCTTTCTAGCTCCTCCGGCTCTATGTCGCATCCAGCGAGTCAGCACGGGTAAGTAGCATGGCCATTGTGATTCCATCCGAAGCGGGCCCCGCGCTTGCCTACGTTTCGCTGACTATGTTTCGCTAACTCTTCTTGTTGTTTGTGACCTGTACAGCATGGCAAACCTTCTCACTGGAGGAAGCGTTGTGGAAACAGCTCGCAATACGCTTGGGTTACTGCTGCTCACAGAGAGAAGCCGAAGAAGAAGCTGACGGCATCTCGGTCATCACAGGTGTCCTGCACTTCCACCAGTCGCCTATCATCCCGGAGGGGGACGGCTCTCTTCTGCAGCGCACCGTTCGCAACTACCGCAACCGCAATTTAGGTTCCTACTTCGATGATGTGGACACCTTCCGCTCATTGTGTTGCCGCCTTTGGCAGCTAGAGTGCAACTGGTCGGGAAGGAATTGTTATGACGACACTCCAACCGATGCTCGCTCCATTACTGCTGCTTCCCTTCGTCTTGGACAAGACACGCATGCATCAGAACAGCTAGTCGCAGCCCATCTCGCTGAACGAGCGAGATGGCAGAGAACAGCTTTCCCCCGCCGTAGATCCCTAAGGCCGAAAAACCTCGGAGTGAAGCCTTGGCGCTTCAAGCTAGATCCGATTGAACAAACCGTAATCTGCACTGGGCAATCTGGTGGCGTACAGGTCTTTGATCATCAGTCGATGGAACTACTGTGGCATATTCCAAGAACAGCTACTCGGCCTTGTCCTCACCTCGAATTCTCGAATGGCTGGATCGTGTTTGACCGGCCTGGCGGAGGAAACTTCGAGGTCTGGCGCAGCGAGCGTCTCATTGATGACCTTGGTCGACCACCTGAGAGGGGCCACTTCCAGAGATTCACCATCCTCACTTCGACCCGGATGATTCGGGCGTATCGCTTTCAGTATCCGTTGCTATGCGGGGCGTCACAGGACAACTATGTCGAGCTCTGGGACGTGCCCCGGCAGCAGCTCATAGAGACATTCGACATACGTGCTTCTCCGCACCGGGATGGCAACATCACCTACGTCGATTTTGACGATGAATATGTTTTCCTGAACGGAATGGGGGCCAAGTCGGTCTCGATCTTCTCGCGTCGTTCCGGGCAGTTGGTGTGGAACATGGGCCAGCATTTCGCATCTGGCGGGGTCCGTCCAGCCACCTGGCGCCCTGAGGCAGCCCATGTTCAAGCCGCCGAGCCGTATTTCGTTCAAAAGTCCCTTCATCCGGCGGAACCCAATCTGTGGCAGGCTGGTCCGGACGTGATGAACCTCGCACAGCTGACCATGACACCCTATCAGATCTGGTCGGCAGTACATCCGGATCTCAAGACCAAGACGCTTCTCATCCTTGGACAAGGCACCGTGCTGCTGCTGCGTGATTACAAGTCCTTCTTGAAAGACACCAGCAAGCTGCCCGAGCTTTTCGTAGAGATCGAGTTTTGCAACCTGAAAACATACTACGAGGACAATTTCAACTTTGACCAAGATCTACAACCGCCCAGCTGGAACAATCGATTGCTGTGGGAGGAGTTGGCGGACGCCCAGATGACGGTGCACGAAGGAAAAGCCGTGATCATCAATGATGAGCCGATTCTGCTGGATCTGGAGAAGTGTTTGCCCGACCTGAGAATGCAGACTCCAACCGCGGAAACAGCCATACCGCCCATCACCGTTTGGATGAAAACGGTGGGCGAGGCCGAAGAACACGAAGATGAATGCAGCCGCTGTAGTTGTGTGCAGATGGACCAGACTGGTGTCTACTATGTGGCCGAAACGCTGTACACCGAACCTGACGCTCTACTGCCAGCTCCTCGCTTCATCCGACAGCTCGATTTCTCACACCGAGGCCCTCAACCGGTCGACGATCCGCCCTCTGCCGTGGCGAGGTCTGATCTTGGCGAGCAAGGTCTTTAGCCCAAACACCGTTATCTGAAAATGGCGGTGGCAGCGGCGCCGAGCAGCCGCGAAAGCTCAATAGTACAGCCAGCGAAGTGTCTGTGCCTGCTTGTGACGACTAGGCTGCCTGGGACCCGCTTGCGTTTTGTTGCCGAGCGGGCTTTGCGGGTAGCTGTCTTGAAAGGCTTAGCCGGAAAGCATGGAGCACGGTAATGTACAGATGGGGCCGATTTCGAACAAGGCCGCAGCGAGTTGTGGGACAGTGCAGAGCCTAGTGTTCGAGGAACCGTACGTCGGATCGTTTGGGTTCTGTTTTAAGCGGCGAGGAGAAGTGGTGAGCTGTGATCAGGTAGTTGGAGCTTGCAGGCACCGAAAGATACTTACTGACGATGGGATGTAGTTGTGCCATGTAAATGATGAACCACATCAGGTACATGCACGTCAAGGAGAGCAGTACCGAGGTGCGAATGAGTCTGTGTAGGGAAGGAGAGGCGTGTTAGCAAGCAAAGGGGGGGCGGGGATAGATCTCCCTGATAAGCCAACAGTGTCGATAAGGGGCGTGCGAACCTACACCTGATTGGGGCCCTTCGGAGTTGTGAACCAGACGGCGCTGATGGCGCCGGCAGCGGCCAGGAAGACCCAGATCGTGGTCCAGCCGGACATGTCGTCGTTCTCTGGCGTGGGTGTGAGATCTGGAACAAGAGCTGACGGTTGCAAGAAGCACGGCCGGCCCGAACTTGCTCTGGATAGGATGTTGGAGGCGAGCGTGGCAATGGACGGCGACGTGGTTGCGGTCAATGGGATGGATTGGCGACAGGCTGCAAGCTCGAGTAGGATCAGGGGCAACGCCAACGAGAAGCAGCTCAGCTCGATTTCGCGCACGCCTTGAAACTTGGAACGGATCTAACAGCGGGCAAAGTCACCCGTCGTTTTCTCACTTTGCTGATCTGTGCGTAAGGCTGTAACCTGTCAGCAACTCGAGCTCCGCACTGCAACTCTACGTCAGCCCAGGGAGAGTGAGGCGATCAAAGGTGATTCTTCTCTCCAACAGTTACTGCCTCTCCACTTGGGTCTTTACCATCATCAACATCGGCTCAGCCTGTCTCAGGCTCATCTCAAGCCAACATGGATTCTCACGGCAGCAGCTCGGCCAATGTCGATATCCCCTACAGTACACCGAGCACTCCTCATCCCCAGCACCAGGTCGGATGGGTGGGTCTCGGCAACATGGGCGTCAAGATGGCCGCCAACCTGGCCAAGCACATGAGAAACATGTCGCCTCCTCTTCCACCCCTGCTCGTATACAACCGGACCACGTCCAAGGCGCAGGCTCTCGAAAAGCAGCTCGATGGCGGCCTCGTCAAGGCGGTCTCAAGCGTCGAGGATATCGGATCGAGATGCGACCTGATCTTCACCAGCCTGTCCGATGACCAAGCCGCCGAGCAAGTCTACGATGCTCTGCTCAAGGCCGAAGAGAAGCGCGTCGGGGCGCACACTCAGGAGCGCGTCTCGTCTGGAAACAAGACGCTGTTTATCGATACAAGCACCCTGTATCCGGAAACCACGGGCAAGATCGAGAGGCAGATCTCGGCGCTCCCCAAAAGACACTTTGTCGCCGCTCCCGCGTTTGGGCCGCCGCCCATGGCTTCGGCCGCCCAGCTCGTCTTTGCCGTTGCCGGGCCGTACAACAGCAAGAAGTTTGCCGCCCAGTTCCTCGTGCCTGCTATGGGCCGTAAGATTATGGACTTTGGCTCGAACCCGGAGAGGGCGGCGGCGTTCAAGCTGATTGGCAACTCGATTATCATCTCGACCATCGAGATGCTCTCCGAGACCATGACGCTGGCGGACAAGACGGGTGTCGGCAGCGACCGGCTGTACGAGTGGCTGCAGGAGTTCTATCCGGCACCGTCGGCGCTCGGCTACGGCAAGAAGATCCTCGACGGCAATTTCCGCGGGGAGAACGGATTCACGCTGAACGGGGGCATCAAGGATGCCTCGCACATTATCCGGCTCGGCGAGAGCGTCGACTGCCCGCTCCCCGTCATCGACCTGGCCCGCCAGCACATGATCAGCGCCCGCGCCATCGGCGGCGCCGACATGGACTGGAGCTCGCTCTCTGCCGGCTTCCGTGTCACCGCCGGCGTCCAGCCCTTCGAACGCACCGAGATGCTCAAGAAGTGGGACCACACCCCCGCCCCCCCCGCCGCCGACGACGCCCAGTGAGCCGAACCTCCCCCCTTCCCGCACACATGTACCTCGCGCACCGCAGTCGGCCCTTCCATCTCGTCGCACTCCCGCTCACCCTGCCTGGTCGAACGCACGCTCTGCTTGTGGTCGGAGTCGCATAGAGGCGTCAGCGTGTGGAGAGGCGGATACAAAGTACAGTGGGAACGGCGGGGTGTGGGGGGGAAGAACGTTTAGGCGGTGGGGGGCGCGCCGGCCGAGTGCCAGAGCTTGTCTTTGGGAGCGACGTAGATGTCGGCGTAGGGGGCGGGCTGGTGGAGGCGGACGCAGTCCTTGGTGCCGAGGACGAGCATTTCAAAGAAGAAGCCGGCGGCGGCGCGGCGCGAAGCATTGGCCGAAATTTTGGCGAACGAGAGGCGCGGCTCGCCGCTCTCGTCGGTCTCGACGAAGCGCGACGCGGCTGGCTCGGCAGGCTCTGCAGACGCCGCCGTCAGCTGCGCCCGGACGACGCGCAGTGCCCGGACCGTGCTCCGCGACCAGCCCTGCTCCGACGCCTCCACCTCCTCAGCACCTCCCTCGCCACCCGGCCCCCTCTCCCCCGCCCGGTCCTCCGCCGGCCGCGCATCAAACCCTGCCAGTGGGTTCGTCGAGCTGGATTGAATCGACTCGTACGCATCCTCGCTCGCCTCGGGCGTCGACAGCCGAGACAGCGCCGGCAATCGCCCCGTTTCCTGCTCGCCTGCCGCCTCAGCCTCTGCCTTCGACCGGCGCGACGAACGTCGCAGCCCAGCCTCGTCTCCCAGGTCGAGCGCCATCGAAGTGTCCAGACCCGGAACATCGAAGCCACTCTCGTCCCCCATGCTGAAATCAAAGGCTCCTGGATCCCCTTCGATGTCGCCCAAGCCAAGAGATTCTCGTCCTTGCTCTGCGCGCCGAGCTACACCTATCTCGTCATCTCCGCCCAGCCGCGCCCTCTTGCTCGGGCTTTCTTCAGCAGCGAACGCCGCTGCCCGTCGGCGGCGCATAGCGCCCAGGTCGAAGGTGAACAGCTCGCTCAGCTCAGGCGCAAGACCGTGCGGACCGATAAACATCGAGCTCTTATCCTTGTTCGAAGGGTCTGCGAACGGCATGAAATGCGACAAGGGATCCTGTCGGATCGTCAACAGTCGAAGGTAGGCGCGTGATCTGGGCAGATAGCGCTCGTCCCTCAAGATCTCCTGCAGGTTGGCCGCCTGCCCTGCTCCACCTTGGCTTAGTCCTTGGCTGAGACCGCCAAGCTGGCTTTCAGAGAGCTCCGTTTGCGCATCGACGATTTGCTTACGAGCTTTGGCTTGCTTGGTAGCCGCCTCTTCCTGCTGGCGCTGCTGGGCGGCGTCGCGGATCCGCGCCGCCGTCCTGGGTGTCATGTCGGCCATCGCCATTGCCATGCTGTTGTCGCCAGGAGGCGGCGTGACCTGCCTATGAAGGTCTCCGCGCTCTTCTGCGCCGAAACCTAGACCGAGATCCAGTTCGTCGCCCCCAAGATCGAATTCAGGCATGCCAATGCTGGGCGCCCGAGAGCCACCCGCTGAACCCATGGTGACATCGCCCTCGGCGCCTATATTGAGCATGGAAGCGACAGACTGACGTCCAGCCTCACTGGGAGCATCTCGGCCGACGCCCATGCTCATAGAGTCGTCTTGAATGATTCGGTCGCCATTCTCATCGACTAGCTGGCCAGCATCGTCTCTGCGCCCTTCCACGTCTGGGAAGTCGTCCTCCAGTCCGAGGTCAAGTCCGCCATCGGGGTCAAAGTCTTGCGAGGCAATGCCGTCAATGCCAGAAGAGATGTCGAATGTGTCGTCGAATGCGCTGTAGTCGATGTGCGGTAACGTGATGTCGGCGGCTCTGGCGGTGTGGGCTGTTGCACTGTCTGTGAATTTCTTGATCTTTTTGGCAGCCATCTTTTCAAAGTCAACGTCGTATTCGTTCACCGCCTGGTCCGGGAGCAAGATATCGAGATCGGTTCGGATATCAGGGAGGGTGATGGCGGTGCGTGAGATGCTAAGCTGGTCGCTGGTCATATCAACGGCACCGGAACGGAAGGCCATCTTGATCTTGAGCAGCGCTTCGTTGCAGTCCTCGAGCAGGTACTTGGCTTTGCGAGAGTAGATCCGGACAACGCCAAGCAAAAGCTGGCCTGAGAGTCTCAAAGCCATAGGCACCATCTCTTGCCCCATAATCGCACTGACACTCTTCTCGATGCTTGTCTGTAAAAACTGCGTCTTGCTGAGTTTGCGCTCCCAGTGCGCAGCTAGCCAAACACGGGCCAGAGGCCCCCGCTTAGCCAATATCACATCGCTGTAGAACATTGTGCGCCGCGCTTCGCTATACTAGCCTGCTCTGTGTGCTTTTGCCTTGATGACACCGACCAAATGGCGGACGCTTTTGAGCGAGTCGACAGAGACAACGGGTAGGGTCTGGCACCTATAGGCCCGGTCGTGGGGGCGCCGTCGGTGGCTGTGCCTGACAAGGCGGGTGGTGTCGTACGGATGTAGCAGGAGAGCTGCGATCGACAAGCTCAGAGGGATGCAGTGGATGGATAATCAAGCTGAGTCGCCGAGCAAGAGAAAAGAGGATGGTGTGATGCGGGATGCGGAGGTGGACACGGCTCTACTATTAGCTGGATGCAGGCTCGAAGTACGTTTGTAAGCTCCTATTTCAAGTCTGGGCACTGGAAAACAGCTTGCAAACCAAACTCTACCTAGCTGGAATCACGTCGCGGACGCGAAACCACGACTTGCCCCGCCTCGAGTGACGCATTCAGCTCTTCGCGACCTACTCATCGCGACACGCTCTCTAAAGAGACTACATGGGTGTTAGATTACAAACCCTTGTTACAAACTCTTATCAAATGGGAGTTGATGCACTGATGAATGAGCATGGTCACGCCTCGAAAGCAGAGCGATCGAGCCTGTCGAGACCATACTAGCAAGCTACGATCGCCAACAGGACAGTACACCGAAAGCCTTGAAACTCCTGAAAAAACGTATGTTGTATGGTAAGAGAAGATGAAAGCCCTCGTGTGAGGCTGAGAGTGTCCATGAGTTAGCAGACCTTGATTTTGAGTGATCTGCCCCTAAGATCGCCGGTGAGGAGTAGTATGGTGGGCGCCCGATCCGACTGCGAGGGTATTACCGACAGCGTGGTTGGAAAGCCTTTGCGGCTGTCCACGATGAGCCGACCGACGCCTGCGGTGATGAGGAGGGTCTGACCTCGGGGTGTCTTTTGTGGTAGCATCCGGAGCCAGCTTTGTCCGCGCTTTGGATTTCGCCACAGGCTCCGGTTGCGTGAGACTTGAGAGAAGCCCTTGCGCCTCGGTGTGGGCTCGTGAAGCGGATCGATCGTGAGGCTGCTTTTCCCGAGTGGGAGCCCGCACCACCCTCTCCGTTTTGTCCCAAGGCTCCGCAGGATAGCCTCCCTTCATCGCCTTCCTCGTCATATGCGCATTGCCCTTTCTTTCTTCGACAAGTGTGCCATTCGCACGATGTTGATTGTCTACTTCATCAAAATCCATCCCATTGCCTGCTTTGACAACAACGATCCGACCAGGACCAGTCGCACGCATGGTTCGTCCTATGTCCCCTCCGGCAGCGTGGCCGAGGGGGTAGCTCTGTTGAAACGCTTTCGATACCCTTTTCCCGCTTTGCACAGTCGCCTCGTTACCTTGGAGGGTGGCGGCAGATGAATTCCAGTTCACGTCGTCGGGGTCCTTCGTCCTGGCTCGTGTTCCGCTTGTCGGCGCGGCGCCGAATGTCGAGTATTTGATCGGTTCAGACCGCAGCCTTGTCGCAGTTCGGCCGCCTGGCAGATTAACAGATTTATCCTTGTCGCCATCATTTCTGAGCAACGATGGAGCCGGTGATCTAAACGCTACCTTGCGAGAGTCGCGGCGATGGCTGTTGGATTTCCTCGCTTGGCCGTCACCCGCCGCTTCAGTGCGTTCTGTTGTGGTAGGCATCGATCGGTCCTTCCAAGAGCCATTGCCCGCCTCTGTGCTCTTGCGTGCCGCATGGTCTTTGGCGTCGTTAACAGCAGTTTCGAAGGCGGCTTGCCCGCTTATACGGGCCGGTTGACTTGTTGGCATCGTTGGCTTGCGCACCGATGGCTGTCTGGCTCTATGCGCAAGGGAGCCTTCACCGAGTTTGACGTCTGCAGGTGATCGATGGCCGAGCGCAGAGACGCGGTGCTCATTGCGCTGGTCAACTGTCTTTCTAGGTCCTTCTGATTGGCATCCATCCGCTGTGACCGACGTCCGCCCGAGCAGGACAGCAAAGAAGCCGGCAGAGCCGCGTCTATCGTCTTTCATCTTTGGCTAGTGACCGCAGGATCTCCCGGCTAGAGTCGCATCAAATGTTCTCTTGACGGCCTGACCTGATATAGCTGCTGCTAGCGAAGCTCAATTGCGAGCGATCCGAAGGAGACAGTGTCTAAAACCTACCTTATTGGTCGCCTTTCCCGGTGGCCCTGACAACGATCTTCGCGAGCCGAGTTCCGCGTGGGCTGCTGATGGTTGCTGGTGGACAGTGCTAGCGATGATGGTGTACGACTGTGACGGCAATCGAACTGTTGCAAGGCCGGATACACAGTACTTGCCTTGGCCATCTTTGCGAACTGATGGCGTCGAACGTTTCAGGTGCATTTCCAGTCGTCGACGCATACAGTCATGAGGGTATAACTAGAGTCGGCCCTTGACGAGCGCTTGCGAAATGCCAAGACCCGCGAAATTGTCTACTTTAGTACTCACACGGAACAGGTTCAAGTGTGCAAACGAACGTTGCCTTCTAACAGCTGTGTAGTGACGCAAACCCTATAAATCGATCCCCGCATTAAGCCTGTGATTGCAACCCTGCCCTCTATGAAAAATGAAAGAAAAAAATGGAAAAAAGAATCCCGCACGAGAGTCAAACGGTCTTTCCTGATGCGTCTCTGTGGTGTCTGTGTAATTGCGATCCCGATGTAGCACCTGTAGACAAATCATACCGCAACCATGCCGCTTGAAACTTGGGCAGGAGAGCCTACAACTTGGTGCCAGACAGCTGCATACCGAAACCCTGATGGGTGGTCTGTTGAAGCATACACACGGGCAACATTCAAAAACACAGGCCGAAGCTAGTGTGTTCACGCTTTTCCCTCCTGCTTTTATCCACCTTTTTCCCCTATTTTCCTGTTGACTTCTCGGTTTTCTATCGTTCTTCTGAGTCCGTCCCAAAAAATCCCAGTTCCCGAAATACTCAACTATGTACAACCGAAAGACCAGGGCTGGCAGAGAACCACGACCTAGGCTACCTGCGCTCGCTCCAGACAGCGAAGCCCAGTTGTGCTGACACGTCGCTTGACCAAGCAGATGCACGAGAATGCTTCAAGATTGCGTCAGATGCACGTGACAGAGCCGTGGCATCGCGTCTCACAAGGGTTGTTCACGAGCCAGCTGCCACAAGAGTGGAGGTAGAAATACCAGAGAAACGCGCCGTACCCACATCGGCGTGCGACACCGAGGAGCGGGGACTCCCATCTACCCGCTGTGTGAGTGAGCAGAATGATGAAAGCGGCTTGATATTTGGCTACGTAGACGCACCCGCCCGTGTGCTGCAGCGCCCTTACGTTACTCAACATTGTGGCAGTGAACTACTTGGACATTCATATGTGATCATCGCTAGGACGTGCCCATGTAAGATCCGGCGCGTGGCAGTGTGATCTTAGAAAGGGCATAAAGTGCAGACTCACGATCACGATCTTAGCGTGATAACTCACAGCTGAAAGCTGAAGCTACGCCGCATGACGTCTGCGGCCAAGCCCCCCTCGCACGAGGCTTAGGCGAACGGACATATACATCCGCTAACACGGTCCGTTTCCGCCCTGTCAGTAAGGATGCATATGCTCACCGCCTCTGCTTTCAAGCAGGCTGGCAAGCGCATCAGGCAGCGGGCAGCAGTGGAAGACAGGAGGGCCGTGCTACGAGGGGATGGTCAGGCGCTCCGCTCGATGAGCTGTCAGATGTCGTGTGGCTGCAGGCTCGGAGCGACCATGGCACATGGCATGAGTTGGCTGCGCGGTCGAGGCGTTAGACCTACGGCGAAACGGCGATGCAACTCGGCACTGGCGATCTCCTGTGCTAAGCCACGATGAAAGCGTCGTGACGAATGCAACGGAAGCTGTCAAGTCATTCGGCTAACGTTCACAACAGCTCCAGGCGGCGATGGCCCCCCATCAGGAATCATGTTCGGTATGCACGGCCGAGACGCCCGCACTGCGACATGATCGGCCTGATACCAATGGAACCGAGGGAAGCTGAACCAGGCGAGCCGAGCAAAGAACACGCGGGCTACCGTAGACGCATGCTGGCCTTGCAGGCTGCATGTGAAGCAATTACCAAGCCGAAGCATGCCGGAAATTTCGAATCAGCTGGGATCTTTCTATAGTCACGATCGAAAGCGCCCGCAAGTTACCCGGCCTTTGAGGTTGAGCTGCAAGCAAGAAAGAGGCTCGGAATCGGCCGAGCGAAGAACGAAAGCAACCACTGACACCATGAGGCTATAACCAGCCGCTGAAGTCTCGGCAGCGCCTTTTGCGATGCACCCGATGGTCTGGCATGAGCCAAATAAGACGTTGGCGAATATTGTGATTGAAAGCAGGCTTCTATAATCGCAGGGCTAATGGGCGACGGCTATGTCCACGACGACGGCGGACACAACTGAGATCCGAGACTGCGTGACACTAGTCAAGGGATCTACTACCTTGCGCTGCAAGCGAAGTCTGTGGTTGTTTTCCGGCCGTCCATCCAAGCGGAACGAGCCGCTTGCATCGTGATTGTGATTACATTCAAGTGCAAGCGCAAACTCGCGGTCTACCTGGCTCGCTGCAGTTACGACTCGGCAAAGCTCGTGGGACCTGTCACCGTTCTACTACTTGAGATATTGTGATTCAATCCTCTGCTTGAATGTCGTCAGGGTCCATCTGTACCTTTTCGCCGGCCTGGAAAAGGTGCGCGTCCAATGAAACTGGCCGCCATCGTCGATCTCCGTAGTCTCGTGCCAGATCAATTCTTCCGTCGCCAAGCACCACAATTTACGGAGCCGATGATCTACGGTTTCACCCGCCTATGCACGACGAGAGACACCACTGTGACTGACGTGAATTTGGGATTGAGACCGGCACTGACCACGGCTGAACAGTTCGTCCCAACTCGACGCGCGTTACAGCCATTACGAGTGAGGGTGGGCTTGGCCTCTTCACTGTGGACTTGACAGCTACTCAAACCACGACAACGACTGTAAGAACCACCGGTAACTCTGCGCCATCGGCAACGAGGGCATGACGTGGTCTCACGGATCAGTGCGGATGACGACTGAGCCACGGCTACGCACAATGTAACAGGAACAATCACACTGGCAGCGACCCGAGAGTGGACCACAGGCCGTGATGCAAAGCCATGTAGAGTCAACCGATTTGTAGTCAACCGATGTGATGTGATGCGATGTGGTGTTCTGTGATGTTTTGTGATGGAATACAAAGAAGGGGATAGCTTGGTGAGTGCTTGGAATTGTGAATTGCTGTGATCTCGCTCTGCTCATGTCACAGTGAGTGGATGGGTGATCCTTTGGCTGTGTTTTGATGTCCCTTCGCTAAAGTCACACCACTGGGTTTCGAAGATCGAGCAAATGCACGCGTCTTGCGAGTTACATCGGCCTTGTAACTTGGATTGAAAAGCGGGACAGCTAGCCGGCTTTGTGTCATTTTCTTTTCTTTCATGCCGCTGCTGTTGTTTACAGCGAGTGAGGAAGCTGCAAGTGGGAGCACTGGACGTGCGTTAAGTCAGAGCTGTTGCGTGGTGTTGTCGTTTGTAGCGCTCATCCGGCTTCAAAGACTGCATAAGCGGGCAACATATACAGCACAAACATCTGCCCACGGGAATAATGTGTAGGTGGATCCTTATTGCTGCTTGTTGCCTGTGATCAATGTAGAGCTCGGAACTGGTGTGATGTCCTGCAGCTGCCTCATGCACCTCGAGGTGTGATGTTTCGGCTGTGTACAGCATTTTGCACAATATCACCATTTAACTGGTGACAAGTAGCCGTCGTCCCGCGTCCACACTCTTCCAACGGAGCCATTAGCAGCAGAGCCCGTTAGCAGCAAAGCCCATTAGCAGCGGAGGCCATTAGCAGCGGAACCCATTAGCAGCCGATGACAGTCCCATCAGAAAGAGGCCTCGAATGAGATCGACCGAGACTTGAATTTGGTTTGGCGTATGTTTTGGTCTTGGCTGCCGTCCAACCTGTAGATATCATTCAGAGTCCCCGCCCGTCCAGTCTGCGCACTCCCTTCCTCAGCTCCGGATCGCTCGCTCGGCTTCGCATCCTCCTTCTGCTTGTCCTTCATCCTGTTTCTTGTCTCGTTCCGCTCTTCTCGCCATCCACCTGTTTCTCAGCGAGCGGTGCTGAACGACACTGCCTCTGATCCCCTCATTTCTCTCTTCGGCAACCGCCTCCAGCTCACCCGCTCCAATAGCGTTCATCTCCATCTCGTCTCAAAACAATATTGAAACCAGCTTGGCTTCGTCTGCTTCGCCTTCAGACGACATCTCCCTTCTTCTTCACCTCATCTCCATCCACTTCACCTCTTCCTCCATTGCCCTGTCGTGCAGCTGTTTCTTCTCTGCCCTCTCATCAACAGCGGAGCACTCACCACCTTGACTCTTCCGCTCACTCTGCATTTCACCTTGATTTAGACACCTTCACCTTCCTCCAATCGCCCTTCCAGCACCAGCACATACGTCTGGGCCCCCTTCCTCTGCATCGTTTCTTGCCCTTCATTTGGCTCTTGCATCCGTTCAGCTCCGTCATTCAGCCTTTCCTCAATCGCCATCGGCGTCCGTTTCCAGACGGCATAGCCCCTTCTGCTCCGCTTCTTCCTCTGCCTCTATCCACCCTAGCATTCACCGCCCAAACGAGCGACGCGTTGCAACAACAAGAGTCTTTTAACCTTGATAGATCTACACATTCTACCGACACTTGTTCACCGCATTTTGGTACCTTCAGACAACCCCAAACGCTCACGTTCAGCACCTCCTTCATCGAAACAGAGCTTTTCTCGCTTGCTTGACTACTCGGGTCCCAACATCCGTAAGCCGCTGTATACCAACCGTGCGAGGATCAAGTCGCAAGCAAAGTCCCACGCCACCTCGAACCGCATTGGTAGCAGTAATACCCTTTCCGTCGAGCTCGCATCGTCTGAAGCCGCCCACACCTTTTCAGAGCTTTTCGAATCAAGCGCCTGTCCAACTGCGAGCAGCTATCGTGAAGCTTTGTCCAACCCTCACGATTCGCCATTGTAACCAAAACCCCGTCAAAGAAAGGATCGAAACAACTCTCTGTCGTCTAAAGCGATCTACATTCAAACTTAGCTTGTTTTCTGGCTTCATTCCTTTCTAGACGGTCACAGGTGCTCGACTTTCATCTGTACCAGAAAAGCCACGGACCTCATCTGCCTTGCTGGTAAACCTCTCTGTGCTACGTTGGACAGTTTCAGCTATCCTCAGAAGAACTTGAGATCGCATGGTAGTGACTCTGCGCCTTTACATATAGGGTTTATCGTCTTTCCTGTCGAAGCACGAAGCTACCGTGCTGAATCTTCCTCTACACATCAAAGTATGGCTCAACCAGCAGTAAGGGTAAGTGAACGCATCAACCCTCTCACGCTCGTCTAGCTCCTCGCACACTCGCGCCGCGCGGGGTTTCGTCTGTTTCGCGTTGCTTACCACCTTTGTTCAAACGACCCTTGCCAATATTTGCAGCAGCCCGTGATGAACCGATCACGGATCGCACGACAAGGAGGGGTTCCTGCCTCTCGTAGTGGCGACCGCATTCATCTGACGGAGGCCTCCTCGAGTCAGCTGGCGAAGACCAAAACCCAGAGGGCGCTTGGCGCATCGGCGACAGGAAACTTGCGGACGGAGCAAAAGGCTGCTCCCGTTCGTCCGGCGCTGTCCGATGTTAGCAACCGCACTGCCCGCGCCAGGTCGCAAGTACAGCCCGATCATGCATCGCTCAAGCCTGCGGCCGCTGGCCTCCAGACTCTCCGTAGTCAAAACACGAAGAGTATGACCAGGTTGCGCGATTCTCGGTCCCGTTCCTCGGCAGAACCAGAACGTACCACAGCGCCGAAGCGCTCCATATCCGAAAACAACAATCTGGCTGCTATCGCCGATACGCAGTCTATGGAGGTGGAGAAGCCACAGCAGCTGCTACCTGCACCAATCATTAGCCTTCGGCAACAGGCACCTCACGAAAGAGCGCTAACTTCCTCTCGAGAAGATGCTCAAGTTCATGATGCTTCTGCTGTTGGCGATCCCGAGGGTCTACCTGCCGCCTGCGACGACGAAATGTCGGATGTCGAGTCCATCTCCAGCACTGACGACGGCACCGGTGAAGAGGCTGAAAGAGGACAGGCCAACTGGCTGGAGTCAGAGCGTCTCAGCGTAGGCCCGCGTCCGGAGAGTGTCACATCAGCAGAAGATGGCGATCTTCTAGACTACAACATCGATCCAGAGGGTCTTGTCTCCTTGCATCCCGAACTGGAGGAGGCGGCACGCCGCAAAGTCGCTCTGATCAAATCTCGCTACCAGGAATCTGTGATCCGTCCCAGAGCTGCGCTGGCACAGGCGCAGAGAGCTGAGGCACTGGCGTCTGGCCAGTTGTCAACCGACATGGCGGCCCATGAGGATGAGCTGATCATCATGGGTTTGGATCCAGATGAAGTGCGCGACACCAGCATGGTGGCGGAGTACTCAACCGAGATTTTCCAATACATGAGCCGTTGCGAGCGCGAAATGATGGCAAATCCTAACTACATGGATTTCCAGAGCGAAATTCACTGGCATATGCGAGTCACCCTGATCGACTGGCTGCTACAAGTGCACATGCGGTACCATATGCTACCAGAAACGCTCTGGATCGCCATCAACGTGATTGACCGCTTCCTCAGCGTGCGCGTAGTCAGCTTAGCCAAGCTGCAGTTGGTAGGCGTCACTGCCATGTTCATCGCCGCCAAGTACGAAGAGATCCTCGCCCCCAGCGTCTCCGAGTTTGTTTACATGACTGAAGGTGGCTATTCCAAGGCGGAAATTCTCAAGGGCGAGCGCATTATCTTGTCGACGCTTGACTTCAACGTTTCGTCCTACTGCTCACCCTACTCCTGGGTGCGAAGGATTTCAAAGGCCGACGACTATGACATCCGGACGAGGACCTTGTCGAAATTCCTCATGGAGCTCGCGCTTCTTGATCACCGCTTCTTGCGCGCACGGCCGAGTCTGGTTGCAGCTGTAGGCATGTTTCTCTCCAAAAAGATGCTAGGCGGTGAGTGGGACGACGCCTTCGTCTACTACTCTGATTTCACAGAGGAGCAGCTTGTCCCAGGAGCCAATCTCTTGTTGGAGAGGTTACTAGACCCGGGTTTCGAGGAACAATTTGTCTATCGCAAGTACGCCAACAAGAAATTCCTCAAGGCCAGCGTCTTTGCACGGGACTGGGCTTACCAGAACCACAGCGCCTTGATGGCCGCGGCTGCTGCTGCTGCCGCCGCTCAAGCGGCTTCGCAATAAATCATGTCGCGCTCGAGATGCCGTTCCCGACATCCACCACTGATCCGCCCGGTCAGGCCTGACTTCAGACCATCATTACGCTCTTTTATCTTTTCCAACTATTGTCGAACCAATGCCACCGGCCACGATCGTTGCCAACTTTCATAAGTTAGCAGACATCTGCCATCTCCACACTCTGCAGCAACTTGCCGGCCAACAGAATCTTACGCTTGACGGTATCCATCTACACACTAATGACACTTGACGACTCACACCATATTATTTATGGCCTTGCTACAAGCCCTTGCCAAGTCAATGTTTCTGGCACACCGGGTTTTCTGCGCAAGCTTCGCATCAATCTCGCAATCTATCCAATTCGTCTTCCTCATCCATCTTATAGCTTCCGCCTGCCTCAGTTCTTTCTATAATGTTCATGCCTCATCTTTTCTTACTGTTCACATGGCATCGTGTCCGATATCTTCACCTTGGTGTAAGATTTCGCAAAAAGACTGGGACGGCGTGTGCAGTGGCCTCTTGTCTGCGTTGCAGATGCTGCGGGGGATAAGATAGCTGATATCGATGAGACAAGCTGGACACGAATGCTGCAGCTTGCCCGAGTCGATGTGAATAGGCAAGGGGTGCTTATTGCTCGTGCATGGTGTTCGGATATACTTGCTAGCAAGTATCTACCAAAGGATTAGTTGTATTCAAAAAAGACATCCCTTTCTTACAAAGCTCAACCAAAGAATAGCGCATACTTTCGAAGTGTTGATTCTCCACTCAAGTCATCACCAAAGTGTATATAGGAAACCGGGGAATAGGGCATTCAACCGATCAGAAATCCTGACTTGCATATTTCTAATCTGACGAGCCACAGCTAGCAAAGAGTTGAGCGACGCTTCATACCAATGCGCGTTTTTGATTTCAGTCGGAATTAAAATTGTGTATGCTTCGGTTGAAATCATAGTACTATGCAACTGAGCTGAAACCTCACTATTCGCTTTACGCTATGCGGGTTGGGCTGAAAGGGCCCTTCTGCGCCTATTTGCTCTGATATTTCTATGTGAATTCCAAGGCGCTCTATATTGAATTTGAATGCGGTACCTTGCATTACCCTTTCTAGCGACTGAGCAGTCGTCCGTTGAGGCAGAGGTCATCGTCACCACTCGCTCAGTCGTTGCTTTCGTAGAAACGGCCATACGCCTGCCTGCTTCAAGTCTTACCCCCTTTTGCATACCACTTGTCATCGTCTTTCTCCAGCAATCTGGTCACCAGGAGGCTTACGGGTTCCACACTCACTCCTCTGCGTCGCGGACTGCTGATCGCGTACCTGCTCGTACCCTGATCGCACACATCTGGTTAACGTGGTTACTCACAAGTCAGGCGTCTGTCCGGCTTTCAAGCCAACAACAGGACTTGACAGCGCGAAAGCAGGCATATCCGACCCGCTGAATTGTGACCATCTTGCGGGCGGCTTATTCTACACACTCGCGAGCTTGCTTGCGTGGCGGTCTGATCAGCTTTCGAATTGTTGCGCTCCGCCGCCCAGGCAACGGCAAACTTCTTAACGCTGTTACCAGCCTGTCGCCAAGTGGGTCACTCATGCTTTCTTGCCAGTACCTGGGGACTGAAGAACGTTAGGAGCGATATCCACACCTGCGTAGGAACTTACGACGGCAGCGCGTAGGACCGTTTCTTCAGTGACGCGGCCCTACTTGCTGATATTTCAGCGTTTCTCCAATATGAGGGAGTCCAACTTCTGCAATCCCGCCCAGAACAAGGCGAGCGTTTGCATCTCTTCCGCTGTCTATGATCGTAGGGGTGAGTACTGGGCCCAGCAGAGTTGCTTGCTTACAGCACGTCTAATACAGCGAGCTTTATCCTGGCTTGTCTTCCTCTTCGCCCTTCTTTCCGGCTTTCTTTCACAGCTATCGACTGCACGGCCACGCTGCCGCTCATCAACTCGCTCAACCATCTTGCCTACCTTACGTCTACTTCACCTCGCATCCGGGAGATGGTGACCCTGGATGGAGGTCTCGAAAGACTTATCCGGATTTTGAGGACCGTTCCGAAATCTCCTTCGCCTTACACACGAGCCATCTCGATCAAGGAGATGCAGGCGATCTGGAAATGGAGCCTTGCTTTCCAATGCGTTGTGAACATTGGTGTTCGGGGAAGCGAAAGCGTACGTACCAGGGTCGTCGAAGCTGGCATGGTCCCTGTCACGATTCGCGTCCTAGAATCCTACCTTCGTGGTATGGACAAACTCAAAGAGGAGCGCCGGAAAGACGCCCTTGCCCAACAACAACGCCGCGAAGAGAGGCGAGACGAACGCTCCGTTAGAGAGCGGATCGAATCCAGTCCCTTGCCACTGAACACGTCTGAACCAGCAGAAGAACTTCAGGCGCCTCGCGACGGCGCCATCGCGACAGATCCCTCCCACGTACACTTGACAGTGGGCATGAACGCTGCAACGGTTCCTCAGCAGACTACCCATCAGCAATCATCACATTTGCCATCTGCTGCTCATCCAGCCGACAACAACATATCTCAACAACCACCCGATACCCAGCAGCAACATGCATTTCTTGCAACTCGAAGAAGTCGCGATCACGTCGCTGACGAGACTCGTCCCACAACGCCACTCGAAAGCGACCCTCCCTCGGCTCGTGCTTCGGTTTTTGTTGGGATGCAGGCACAGAGCTCTTCGGGCGATTTTGTCTCATCACAAAACACTGACATGTCAGTTGTCGATCCACGCGAGGACCCCACTTCCATCGCACGGACCTCTATGCCACTGATAGAAGGAGTCGGCCCTGTCTCTTTTCCCCCTTCGGCTCCAGTCTCATCTGTTGGTCCCAATGCTACATCGCGAACCATTCCGCCGATCAGGACCTCCGATCGGTTGATCAACATCGCGGGTTCTTCCGAAGACCTGAGAAGCCACAGCGGGGAGGCCAGTGGAAGCGGCTCGGACGGAGCTGAAGATACGGAAATGTTTCCCGATGACGTAGAAGACAGCGAGCTTGACACTGCTCCTTCTGGCCACAGGTCTCTGGACCTAGATCACGACGTTGTCGATCACGATCAAGGGGATATCGAAGATCGGCAGACACCCCGGCCCATAAGGAGGGCACTTGCTCCACTGTCTGATACAGATGATGCTTTTTCAACATCACAAGGCTTCGTCACCCCAAACAGGCCTACACAAGCTTCTGCGCCTCCTCTTTTCGAGAGGCAAGAAACTGTCCGACCTTCAAGGGAATTCACGTCTGCATCCGGATCGCGCAACGCTAATGCAACAAACGCCGCCTCATTCGCGCTAGCAGCCCAGATGCGACAGGACAGCGACCGCGAGTTGCAGCAATCTCGACAAACCACGCAGTATACTAATCGAAACATACATCATCATGCTGCTGGCGATGCCTCCCGGACGACACATATCCGTACGGCTGCCGATGATGCTCACGCGCCAAACACCGCTTCAGCTGGAGGCAGTGTAACATCTGCCATCGACATGATCTATCGTGAAGAAGAGGTTCTCCTCAGTCTGCAATTACTTGCTTATCTTTCCAAGTACGCTCATGTCAGGATCCTTTTCCATAACTCTGAACTCACCGGCACTTCGTTAGTCGGCCCGCTAGACTCTCTCAGTGAGGAACTCGAACACAGGACTTCGCGCAGCAAGAGTTGGGATCCTTCCGAGCCTACTAAACACAATGTCTTCTCCATCGCAGAGAAGTTCACGCTGCGATCTTCTCGCAGCAACAGCTCTTCCTACCCTGCTCCGCGCCTCTCCATGGAGATACAGTACTGGGCAGGGGTCATCATGAGGAATGCATGCCGCAAAGATGAGGCACGGGGCGGTATTCGTCAATGCGCAAATATGCTTTGCGGAAAGTGGGAAGAGTTTCCCCGGGAGTTCGCAAAATGCCGGCGATGTCGCAAGGCCAAGTATTGTAGCAAGCAATGCCAAAGCAAAGGATGGCAAATGGGTCATCGCTTCTGGTGCAGCGCCAAGTCTGACGACGGCGATGCAAAGGACAAGGAACGCGAGAAGCAGAACGGCGATACCGACAACGCAACAACTTCTGTACCTGAGCACTCGAGTATACATACAAACGCTTTTGCGCTTGACGATACGTTGCAACCAGCGGCTGCTGGAGATCAAACCCAGGGCGCTCAAACTGACGATGAATTGAGGCAGCAATCGCTCGTTCACAGCTTTGCAGTCCCTCACGAGCAACCGACACCACATCGCCAGCAAGACGTGATTCATGATCATCCTCAGCATCTCAATCACCACCATCACCATCACCACCACCACCACCATCATCATCATCATCCTCATCCTCATCCTCATCCTCATCCTCACACTCACCATCATCATCACAATCATCCTGCCCCACATCAGCAAGATCCGTCTCAACAGCAAAGAGTCATTCATGAAGATCAGCTCTCCTCGCAAGTAAATGAGGCGCATGCGCACTCCCATCACCAGCATCAGCCTGGACAACATCAGTTTCTACCCAGCACAGGCAATCACCACATGCAACGTCCTCGACTTTCCTCCCCTCAGCGTTCCAGTACGTCGTCTTCCATGACATCCCAATTGACAGATCAAAGCCTCGTCAGCTCTGCCGATGAGACAGAAGGTGTTGACGACCGATCTAGGCACCGCCATTACATCATGTCTGGTCGACCATCGCCGTCTATGCCTCCCAATGCCATTTCAAGCCGGCTTAGAGAAAACGTTAGTGCTTCTGCTACTGTAGAGGCATCCCTTCGGCACATAGAGCCAGCCTCATCCGATACGTCATCCGGCAGCGTTGCGCCAATGGGCAGTAGAGAACCTCGTCGTGCAATACTCCCAGGCTCGCTCGGTCTACCTTCTTCAATGGCACGTCACGACATCCGCGACCGAAGGGTGACCAGTTTGGCAAGTCTTGACACGGTAGACGGCTCAGACGCCAGCGAAGACGAGAATGAGCGTCGACTCGCGCAGACATCGGGCATGCATCCTGCTTTTGCGGCTGCGACCACAGCCGCCGCGGCCCTTGGCGGCCGGCGAATCGAACAGGATGCACCTCTACAGGCTCTCCAAAGAACTGACTTGGCTGGGCGCCCGCTACCGCCGCCGGTCATCGCATCACAAAATGCAGAAGAAGATGAACTCGCGCTAGGAGGTCGAGCAACGCCCGGCGCAGTCGGCGAGCAAGATTTCGCCACTGGCGAATTTGACCAAATGCTTGGACATTGGGCTACACGAAGAAATGGCGCAGCCATTCTTGGACAGCGACTGGCAGCATTGCGCGCCGACGTGCCTGCCCGGGATCGGTCATCGTCTCCTGACGTTCCAAATTACGGAGATTCTTCTGAGACGTCCGCAGGTGCTCGTTCGGACGATGAGGAGGCTGCGCCTCACGCTGGATACCACGCGCTCTACGATCAGCCTCAGTATATATCAAGCCCCTTGCGCGGGTTAACACCGCAGCCTTCTCACCATCTGCATCAACAGAGGGCCGCGAGTGGTTTCCATTCGCTTGCGGGTCACAGTTATCGGCAGCCCTATGGCGAGTCCTTGGGAGAAGCGTCGACACTGCAAGCCTACCGTCCGTCGATGATCTCTTCACCACTAGCGCAGACACCTGCGCGACAACCTCTCGTGCGGCAAGCGCAGGGTCTGGACGCTCATCTGGTCGACCGGGTCGACAGTGCATTGCACGGCATGTTCTCAGAGACCCGGAGGCCCCACGGTGACAGGGAGAGGATGCGTGCCAGCTCACATAGCGGTGACATCCATATGTCACCCGACGGATCGGGCTATGGCGCCATGCACACTGCGCCGGCTCAAGGCACCGCCACGGAGAGGGAGGACGATATTGATATGGACTTGTGAGCCCTCCTTGGCCAGTCGCATGTGCGCCTGCAACTCGCTGCAACGTTCATCGGTACTGCTGTTTGCTAGCTTTCATATTTCTTGCTTTCACTGCCAGTCTAGTTTTGTTGTCTATTGACTCTCAAATGTATTCTTACGCATCGCAGCATCGGCCAGCATCTCGTCTTCTCTCGACCTACCTGAAACTTCAGCGGCAATCCGCCAAAACCTTGCAGCGTGACCTCCATTCCATACATCACAGTCGATCACGTTGAAAAGGGCAGTTGCCTTATACTCACACCCACACTGTGGCTGCCTCGGCGTGGGTCGAGCAGGGTGAAAGTACAGCGAAACGGAAATTAGAGTGTTAGATCGTTTGAGCGCTCTAGAAGACCGTTCTTCCACACGTGCGCATTTCGAAATGCAAGGCTGAGAAGATAAGCTGTGTATTCATGATTGTTTGCGTGCTCTCCGCGTTCGGTCCACGCGCAGAATCTGACTGAATTCTATCAGCGTCGGTGTCCTTGAGTTGGGACGAGCGGTTACGGATGCTGCTGCTATCCTTCCCTCCAGCATCACCGAGAGCGATCCCGCCAGTTTTGTAGTTTCCACAGTCAGGAACGCCGCACAGGAAGATGCCATCGACTTCTGCTGGGTCCGCGGCTGCACCGGCTGGACAACCGCAGGACCGACAGGCAGCTGGCAGCACGGACTGGAAATGGGCGGTGGGTCGAGCACTCCTTATGTATGTGGGCATCAATGCTGTCATGAATCCTAGCGGTCCTGTCGGTAGCTATGTTGGCAAGCTGCTTGGGAGGGCCCCGCCTGCGGGAGCAGTCCCCGGCCCGTCGCACTCGCTTTCGGACGCTGCTGTCACTGCGCCGCAAGCCGCCAGCGTTAGCTCCGCCTCGGCCCGCGCCACCGACGCCGCAGCAAATAAAGTCGCACTGCCGCCTAGCGTCGCCATCCCAGCCTGGCCACAGGACACGAAATTGGACTTCTACGTGTACATCTCCTCGGCGCCTGCGCCGGACGAAGACGCTCTCAAGACTCAGCTTTCGGATCTGGCTCCCGGAGGCGGGCTGCAGCACGCCCCTGCCATTCCCTTCGACGCCTTCCAGGATCTGTACGCTTTCCTTCAGGACCCTTTGCATCTCAGCTACACGGCCCAGATCGGATATCCTACTCGGAAGTCCAATGGCCCCCTCCAACCGCTTGCCGCTGTCAAGTGGGCGGGTGTACCTCTTGGGGATGCACGCATGACGAGAGATGCCGACCTGACGCTCGGGCTCGATGACAACATCAGAAAGCACAACGGCAGTATTTGGGCCGACTTTGTCATCACCCAGCAAGGCGTCAGCCCGGATCCGAGCAGCCCCGGCTACCAGCATGAGGCTGTCTATCGATCTCGAAAGCTGCTCTCTCGTCTGATGCCTCTCAAAAAGAAACGCGAGGAGAAGAACCTTTTCGACAAGGACGCTGGCAAGAAGTCGGCTGCAGAAAAATCAGGCGAAGCCCAGAAGCTCAAGGAAGCGGCAGCGGCGCTCGAGGCAGCGGCACCGGCCCCAATCGTCGGTCACTGGCACAGGAACCTAACCTTGGCCCTTGTACAAGACAGCGGCAAAGCAGCGCTCCAGATCAACCAGCTGCCCCCACCTGTGCTGCAATACGTCTCGGTGCTTCGGCAGCCAGAAACGGATGAGATGGTCGAGGCTCCGGCGCCGGCATCGAGCCGAACGAGCGCAGCAGCTCCTCGGCCGAACCTTGTACTGCGATACCCGACGCTCTTCCCCAACGACTTCTGGCTGCTGAAGGAGCATATGCATCCCATCAATGAGACGGTCACGGAGGTGCCGTTGCACATCAGTATCTATCATCAGTCTTGGTCCAAGTTCCAGATCCTCGCCACCGCATCCGAGTCTTTCGACCGGCAGCAGTCTGGCGTGACTGGCGGCGAGATTGACATGCTTAAGACCATGTTGCTCGAGACCAATCCGTTTTTCTTGGCACTGACCGTCATTGTCAGTCTGCTGCACAGCCTGTTTGAGTTTTTGGCATTCTCCTCGGACGTCCGCCACTGGAAGAACAAAAACGACTTTGCAGGCATCTCGGTTGGAAGCATCCTGACCAACGTGGTGGTGCAGCTCATCATCACGCTGTATTTGCTGGACAACAACGAAGACACGAGCTGGATGATTCTGGCAGGGCAGGCTGTGGGGGTGCTTATCGAGTGCTGGAAGCTGACCAAGGCGGTGACTGTGGGTGTGAAGCGGGCGCCGCCGGGCTCGTGGGTGCCGTACCGGCTGAAGATCGAGGACAAGCACAAGCTTTCTGAGGAGGAGAAGAAGACGCAGGAGTTCGACAAGCTTGCCTTCCGGTACGTCGGCATCGCCGTTGGACCGGTGCTGGTCTGCTACACGATCTACTCGGCGCTCTACCAGACGCACCGCGGCTGGTGGTCGTTCATCATCAGCACCGCGACGTCGTTCGTGTACGCGTTCGGCTTTGTCTCGCTGGTCCCGCAGCTGATTGTCAACTACAAGCTCAAGTCGACCGCGGGCATGAACCACAAGACGTTTGTCTACAAGATCCTGGGCACCTTTGTCGACGACCTGTTCGCGTTCTGCATCAAGATGCCGACGCTCCACCGCCTCGCGTGCTTCCGCGACGACATTGTCTTCTTCATCTTTCTCTACCAGCGCTGGATCTACGGCATCGATCCTACCCGCCGCAACGAGTTCGGCCAGCAGCTCGAGGACAATGACGCCGCCGCCACCGACGCGGCCGCCGAGCAGAAGCCCGCAGACGCGCCCGCGGGCGAGGCGGTCGCATCTGGCGTCGAGCCCGCGCGCACCCAGGCTACAGCGCGGCGCGCGGCCAAGTGAGCGCCTCCGCGCCACGCACAACCACACTGACACGGATGCGTAACGAAGTAGATGTATGAATTAGCTGTACAAGTGGCGCACGGGTGTGATGTGTGTTGGGTGTGCGGTCAGAGGATGCTGGTGGGCGGGAGCCTGTGGATGTTGTTGCAGTCGGCGCACTGTTCGGGGTCGACGTCGGCGTGGTGGTGGGGGGCCTTTTCGGGGTCGCTGGACGGGGCGAGGCGGGCGTTGCGGCGGGCTTGGCGGCGGGCGCGCTTTTCGTCCTCGGCGCGGAAGAAGAGTTCGGCCTGGGCCTCTTCGCGCTGAAGGGCGACGGCGGCACGACTGTGGCTGCGGATGCGGTGGCCGTAGCGGATCAGGATAAAGGGGACCACGCCGAGCGCGGTAGCGATGGCGGCGAGCAGCGTCGACGCGTACCTGGGCGTCAGATTGTGGTACATCTGCTGCGAGAAGAGCGGGAAGGCCGCCGAGAGCGTATTGCGCAGGAAGCTCTGCGCGGCGAGCGCACTGGACGCGTACCGCTCGTAGACATCCGCCAAGTAGCTAAACACCGCCAGATAGACCGGAAACAGGGCCAGGTTGAAGACCACCAAGCCCACAATCGGCGCCGCTGCAGGCACCCCCGCCCGCCCCGTCCACGCAAAGATGAACAGCCCGACCGGCGCCAGCACCGCCCCCGCCGCCGCATAGTACAGCCGTGCCTCCGGCGCCGGCCGTCCCCCGTTCCGCCGCGCCGCCGCGGCATACAGCTTCTCTTGATGGAAATTGAGCCCGTACCCGAGAATCCCACCCACTGCAATCGACAGCAGCGCCATATGCTGCTGCTCTGAATTCCAGCCGTATTCGGCAAAGACGATGGGGATGGCTTCGAGCGAGATAAAGATGATCCCCCAAAGGAAGCCGATCCAGAGGGCAAAGCTGAGCACGACGGGCTCGAGGACGAGATACTGCATCGGGCGGAGGAGCGAGAACTTGACCATGACTAGGAAGTTGAGCCGCTCGTCGTCGGCCCTACACTTGTGCAATTTGCCCGTGCACTTGGTCAGCTGCTTGGCCCGGCGGGAGAGCAGCACCGGTCCGCGCGTCTCGCGCAGAACAATGATCATGAGGATGGTGGTAAAGAGCGCCAGCCCGCCCTGCCACCAGAACATGACACGCCAGCTCGCGCGGTTCACAGTGACAGACGAGAGGTAGGGCGAGACCCCCTGCGCAATGTACACAGAGAGGGCATACAGCGACATCGGAAAGCCCCGCTCGCTCGCGTGGAAGAGGTCCGAGACGCTCCCGGCAACCATGGAGTTGCCGACACTGCCGGCCATGCCCTGAAACCACCGCACGATGATGATGGTGGTGATGTTCTTGGCGAGGGCCTGAGGGATGTACAGCAGCGTAAAGAGGACGGCTGCGGCAAGGTAGATGGGCGATCTGCCGTAGACCTCGCTCAAAGGGGCAAGGATCAGAGGCGTGATGGAGACGGCAAACAAGAAAGACGTATTGCCGACCAAATACACCAGTTGAGTCGTGCCAAGGTCCTGGGAAGCCTCTAGCGAGGCGGAAGGATATCCACAGCCGTTGAAGGCGGTGCAGGCGGTGAAGAGAAAACATGTTGATACCAACATCCATCTGCGCATCTTCGGCCAGTTGAAGGGGTTCTCGGGGTCATCCAGTGGCCATTCGATGTAGACAGCGTCGGGGTCTTCGGACTTGGTCAGCGTGAGGGCCAAGTGGGAGGCGGGATAGGATGGATCCGCGCATCGATGGACGGACGAGGCGCGCGAGCCGGCTCGCTGCAGCTGGGACGGCTTGACAGCATCGGGGGCGTAAGATAGAGACCGGTTGGAAGCTGAGCGCGGACGTTTCGATCGTGCGCCGTCGACGTCGTCACCGTCGCTGTTGGTCTGTTTCGCGTTGGAGTTCGAATCGCACCGTGTGAGCCGAGAGCTGCGCGGCTGCAAGAGCTCCGACGTGGGCAGGGGTCCTGGGAAGTCATGGTGCTCTTCATGATGCAGCGAGAAGGTGGAGGAAGAGGAGGGAGAAGAGGAGGGATGCTTTTGCCTGGCTGCCGTAGGTGACGAGGGCAAAGTATGGGACGCATCAAGGCGCGTCGCCGAGGTGGATGATGATGAACATCGTAACGACGTTGCGCGGGAGTGGGCGCGCGAAGAGGCTCGCGACTGCGCAGACAGGGGAGGCTGTTCGGCGCCGTAGTAAGCGGGAGCTTGATGTGTCTGTAGCTGACGGCTGCTCATCTCGACGATATTGACGCAGATCTACACCAAGGTACCATTTCTAGGCCAGATTTCGCCGTCTGATATGGTGGAAGTAGTCCGAAGAAGCAGGAAGACAGAGAAAGGGCCACGGGTATAGGAGATACGTCAGGACACAATGAATCTTCAGTGGTGGAGGAAGAACTATAGGACGGTAAGAGCTGAACCACGATGTTGTAGAGGAAGACCACAGACGGACAATAGATCGGACACTGCTTCTGACTCTACTCATGCTGTCTCTTCAGCGCGATACAACCAAAAGTACAGGTGGCCCGGACCGTGACAGGTCTGCCGCTGCAAAAGGAGTATGACGAATCGGTATCGCTTCCGATGCTAGATGGAAACAAACGCTGTCAAACTGTTGCTGGGCGAAAATTTCGGCCAGCATTCCACCGGACAATTCAGCGAACCCCTTGCAAACGCTTCTCCACCACCACTGCACTTGCGAGTGGGACTGGCTCCATCTGCGTACCGCGCCGGGATTATCTGTATGCGTGGGCGCTGCTGCATAGTCGCCGTGGGCCTCCTTATCACGCCGAGCTTAGCAAGCCATTGCAGTATGTTTTGCAAGCCATCGCAGTCACAGTCGGTTGCAAAGCGGATTGGTTCGCTTTTTGACAGCCATCCTAGCTTGCTCGGTTCTTCCGCGCCATGACAAAGCCAAGGTTGGCTAGCTAATTCGAGAAAAATCCAAATCCAAACCCAAATCCAAACCCAAATCCAAACGCAAGTCCCCCCCAATTCAACGAAATCCACCATGGCTGCCTCGGCGATTTAAGCGGAACAAGAAGCGGCGAGTCACTCGCTATCGCAAATCGGCGACCCTACTCCGACCCCGGATAATAACTATGACTCCGACATGAAGAATTACGACAGTAGCAAGGTTAAGCACGGGGCATCCGATGCACGCCGGCGCTTCCGCAGAGCTTGTTTCGGTCCGGCCTGCGATCAAAGAAGGGTGCAAGGGTGAAGCTGAAGTGTATGGATGTCGTGCGTCGGTGCATTAGCTATCTCAATACATGTAGACCTCATGCGCATAGCGGGTGCAGCCTCTGCTAGAATGTACGTGCGAGTGCAGGGTGCAAGGCCCACCCGATGTTAGCGCCGAGAGAGCTGTCTATGTCGCGCGCCAAATATCTACACGCCTGTGGCCAGCTTGCCGTGCGGCGATGATGAGAGGATGCTGCCGTGATGATGATGCTGATACCGCTACGCAGGCATACAGCTCACATTGACACATCGTAACAAGTCCTCTTCTCGCGCCGTAATCCATAGGCCAAGCCAGACGCACAAGTTTATCTTGTTTGTATCGATGAGGTTCGTATCGGATACAAAACTGGTAATTCTGTGTATCTGGCTCGACGTCTGGCTTGCAGCGCAGAAGACAACTTTTAGTGATTGCGAAGGGATATCGGTGGCGTAGACTCGCGGTCCGTCAAGCTTCCACGCCGGGAACCATTCACATTCTTTCAAGCGAATTTGCTTCGCCCACCGCACGGTCCAAGACAATATCAGAAGGACAATATTGGCCAGTAGGGTGCCGGTTGTGTTTGGACGAAGTAGCGTAACTGGATGACCGGCCAATCATGCAGCCGACGCGGGTTCGTAGGCAGCTGTCTCGAGTCCAGGAAAAAAGGCGGTGTGCTAGTCAGCTGAGGTACTTAACGTCACACGTACGGGGATGAATGGAAGCTCTGTCGCACGGCGACGGCACTGACCGATACTCACGCAACGCGTCCTCGTCCTGCTGAGACTGGCTCCGGTACAGAAACGCCTGCTTGGCGCTGTCGATGGCCTCTCTGAACGCCAAGCCTCCGGACTCTGTGAACCACAGCTTCAGCTTGCCTGCAGGCGGCGAATGCTGCCCGGGCTGACGTTCAGGCAACCCACCCTGCGGTACGGCATACACGGCAGCTTCCAGGTACGGTGCCGCAAAGATCGGGATCGAGTAGCTGTAGTTCTGGAAATGGTCGAGCGGAACAGATAGCGAATTCAGCACGCCGTCCGCCGGTGCGATCTGTGGCTGCCGGAGGAAGACGAACTGCATAGCCGATCGCCACACATTGCGTGTAATGTAAGATCAGCTCTTGCTCTGCGGGCGGACCGACGAGGAATCTCAAACAAGCCCCCAACACTTACTCGATGCGAGGAGATCATAGCATGCCCCTCTGCACTGAACGAGATCTTCTCTGCGTCGTATCTCAATCTGTCCGAATCGTATCGATGCAGACAAGAAGGATTTCACGTGTCAACCACTATGCGGACGCGGAAAGAAGGCGTCGTACACGAGGGCTTCAGACAACTCACTGCAGAGAAGCTCTTGTGATATAGGCAAAGACCTTCTCTTCTGGCAGCGGAAGCGGCTTCTGCCCTGCCTCATCCAGCATCACCCAGTTAAGCGCCATGTTGGGCAAAACGTCGCTCCAACGGCGCTGTAACCCTTTGGATGCCAGTGAAAGTGAGAGTTAAGACGCTAGTCGGAAGTCTTCGAAAGGTGTCTGATACGTGCACGTGCCACAGACAAATAGTCTAATTCAACTTTGGTAAAGGTGCGAAGGCCAGCTATGGGTCGGGGCCGATCTTTGAGCTTGCGATTAAAGGTGCCGGTTAGCTTCGTCGTAGCTGGGGTTCTTCAGTGGGTGGCTTCATTTGCTGGCGGCGCGATCCTCTCGATGATTGCCGCTCAGCTGCTGACTAATTCAAGTCCGAGTAGCTCATGCCTCTTTCACGCTCGAAAACCGGCATAGTGAGCGGGGCGAAAACGCGGTAAATCACAATAACCCACTGAAATCAGACCCTTTCAGACTGCCCACTTAGTCAGAGCCACAAGCAATGGCAGCCCCGGTCTCTGAGCAGGAGAGAGCCTATCCCGAATCGTACATGCAGTATCAGAGGTGAACTTGCCTTGGACCGTATATTAGGAAGGAGTATTAGTAGACAGAAAAAGGATTTGCAATACATATTAAATTGTGGAGCGCATACCCCGCATCATACCATATACATATAGTATATGGATATATTTCCTTCGGTCACGGTTTCTTGTACGTGAAACCGAGCGTTGTAATCGCCGGCTACAGAAAGCCCAAGCAGCGACGTTTTCAACCGGCTGCTGGGGCCGTCGTTTTGGTTAGCGGCCGCTTCGGACTCACGCACAACCTGGACCCTGCCGGCTAGAGACACATATCTGCCGCCCCCTTCGCGATCGAGTCCTGTGAAGAGCAGCACTGCCTAGCTCGTCTGTGCTAGGTTAGTCACCTTCTTGTCCATCCACCACCTCTGACGCTCCCATCCCTAGATCCGCACACCAAGCTTTTCGCCAGACTCTACGGCCGGTTGCGAACCATGGCTGGAGTTGTCAAAACCGTGGCCGGCCTCGCTGCTGTCGCCTATCTGGATGCCAAACACGGCCTTACCAACGATCTCAGGCTCGCCCGTTGTTCTTCAAAAGCAGATTGGCTGTAAGTGCTCTCCTCTGCGAAGCTCTGTGAGACTCGCTGCCTAGCACATTTCCTTCGCCTGGTCTATATGCGGCTCGTATGCTGACCCCTCTGCTCATGCTACCTGTTTGTCCTCACAAATCGCTGCTGTCGTCCGCGGAAATAGCCACCGATTCCGAACCTGGAGGAACAAGATCTCGATCTATGAGTTCTTTGACAACCAGGTCAGGACCCGTCCCGATGCGGTCGCCTACGTCTACCTGGGCAAGGACTATACCTGGGGACAGGTGGCCAAGAATGTCTACAGACTTGCCAATTACATGCTCTCGCGCGGCATCAAGGAAGGCGATCGCGTGGCGCTTCTCATGGGCAACTCTGTCGCCATCCTGGAATGGTTCCTGGCGTGCATGGTCATCAACGCCACGGCTGCGTTCATCAACAACTCGTTGACGGGCAAGGGCCTTATCCACTGTGTCTCGGTGAGCCGAGCTAAGCTGCTAGTCTACGAGCCCTACCTCGAGGGCACTCTAGTCGAGGTGCAGGACGACCTGCTAGCCAAGGTTCCGATACAGGCTTTCATCCGCTACGACGACGGCGTGACTCCGCTCGACGGAGACGCCGAGAAGCCACCGCTTCCGATTCCAAGGCCGCTGGCCCAGAAAGTCGAGTTGGGCGCTTCCGATCTGCTCGCCTTTTCCGACAAGCCCATCTCGGAAACGTACCGAGCAAACGCTACGGAGTTGACGCCCGCCGCGCTAATCTACACCAGCGGAACCACCGGCCTGCCCAAAGCAGCTCTCTGCAGCCACGGCCGAATCGGTAGTGCCATAGCCGTCTGGCCTACGCTCAACAGCTTCACCACCAAGGACCGTATCTATACTCCCATGCCTCTCTACCACTCTTCCGCTCTCTTTGTCTGCATCTGTGCTTCTTTCTACTCGGGCAGCACCGTCATCATCGGTCGAAAGTTCTCGGCTAGGCGCTTCTGGGACGAGGTGCGCAAGTACGACGCCACTGTGGTGCAGTACATTGGCGAGATCGCGCGGTACTTGCTCGCCGTGCCGCCGAGCCCGCTGGACAAGCAGCACCGCGTGCGCATGGCATATGGCAACGGTATGCGGCCAGATGTCTGGGAGAAGTTCCGCGAGCGGTACGGCGTGCGTACCATCTCCGAGTTCTTTGCTGCCTCGGAAGGCAACGGTGGTCTCTTCAACTACAACACCGGGCCCTTTGGCGCCGGCGCGGTCGGCAGGTTCGGCCCGCTCGCCAGCAGGTTCCGCCCAGACTTCAAGATCATCCGTGTCGACGCGATCACCGAAGACATCTACCGGGACCCCAAGACGGGTCTCTGTGTCGAGTGTGGACCGCTGGAGCCAGGGGAGTTTGTCATGCGGATTGGGGCCTCTGCGGCATCCAAGTTTCAAGGGTACGCGGATAACCCGGAGGCAACCAAGAAGAAGATTTTGCTAGACGCGCTCGTAAAGGGGGATGCGTGGTTCCGGAGCGGAGACCTGATGACGCGGGATGCGGATGGGTTCTACTACTTTGGCGACCGGATGGGGGATACGTTCCGATGGCGGAGCGAGAATGTGTCGACGACCGAGGTGAGCAATGCGCTGGGGCAGGTGGTGGGCGAGGCGAACGTGTATGGCGTGCTGGTGCCCGGGCATGACGGGCGCGCCGGCTGTGCGGCGATCCCCGCCGACCAGGCAGAGCGTCTCGACTGGCGCCAGCTCGCCACCGTCGCGCGCAAGAGTCTCCCCAAGTACGCCGTCCCGCTCTTCATCCGCGTCGTCCCCGCGCTCGAGCAGACCGGCACCGTCAAGCAGCAAAAGGTCCAGCTCCGCAACCAGGGCATCCGCCACGACCAGTGCGGCCCAGACCCCCTCTACTGGCTCCCGCCCGGCGCCGACGCCTACCAGCCCTTCCTCCCAGAACACTTCAAGCATATCGAGGCCGGCAAGGTCAAGCTCTAGCCTCCCTCACCCCACCTCCCTGCCTTCTATCCCAATCCGCCTGTACATTTTTCCATACACGCAAGGAATCGGGAACCGTCTGCATCATTACGCGCTTGGTACACACAACAGCCACGCTGATCGCTGATCGCAAAGATGTATAAACATTGCTGAGCTGGCGCAACCAAGGATACGGCCGGTCGGGTGAATGGTGCATAGCGATATTTCCGCCACGAGTGACACTCATAAAGGCGCCCCTAGAGGGTAGAGTCCGCGAGAGGAGGAAGAAGGGAGATTACCCGGACGCAGCGGCCTTGCGCTTCGACGCCAAGTAGGCGCGTACCATTTCATCGATCTCGTCCTCCGAGCCTGTCGGCCGCATGAGCCGCGCCATGGTCCTCGCTTCGACTTCCTCCTCTTTTGCTTTTTCAGAAGGCAAGCTGGCGCCCTTCTCGTGTTCGGCCGTAGCGTTGATCCCGTCAGCGTCTTTCAGCCCTTGCATGTCTCTGGCGGGAATCTGCTGAGGGTCCGCGGCGGAAATGCTTGCCGGCCCACTCATGGGCGCTGCGTCAGTCAGAGCTGGATCGATTTCCCCGACGCCAGTCGACGCTGACAAGTTCGGGTCCAAGGGCACAGTGTCAGAGCTTAAGCTTGCTGAGCGGTAGGAGTGACTCGGAGCGAATGGCGGAGGTGCTGGTGAGGATGAAGGAACCACAGGTGTGGAAGAGATACGAACAGGCGGTGGCAGCATGCTGGCACCGAACGAGGTGTTGTACCTAGAGGATTCCGACGCTTTCCCAGCGCCATATGTGTTGTATCTCGGGTGAGGGGAAGGCGGACCCATCGGCGTGGCGGGTGTTGAGACACCATTGCTGGCGTTTGCGCTCATTTGGGGGCGCGCAAATGTTGGTAACAGGTCATGCGCCATACTCGAACGAGGTGTTGGTGACCGTGGCATGCTGGCCGTAGCTGCAGAGGTAGAAACAGAGGAGGATTTGGCTGCAGGGCGGGCTTCCCGAGAGTCGGTCCCATCCCAAGGCGGATAATCGTGATCGCGGCCACGGTCCCAGTCACGTTCTCGATCGCGGTCTCGATCAGCAAACATGCGCGAAGACTGTACCGACGGCGACACGGAAGTGGTCTGATAGACATCGTATCGCCCATTGGATAACGACTGCTGCTGCTGTTGATAAAGCGAGTCCGCACGTCGGTGTGTTGACCGCGAAGGCGGATTCTCGTCGGCATCCAAGTTGTTATGATAAGCATGCTGATTCGCAGCGGTTCGACCAAGGTCTTCATTGTACCTCTCAATGGCAGCCCGAATGACTCTCGTACCTTCCGGGTCGTCGGGATGAAGACGGATCGACTCTCCAAGCGAGACTTCAACAATGTTCCCGTTAGAGTCGCGGACGGGGTGTACCAAGAACCGACCGTTCCAGCCAATGTAATAGCGCAGAAGCATGCTATCAGTGACCCCTCGTTGATAAAGTATTTCCATACCTTCCGCATGTCGCCTCTTGGCTGCTTGAGCCCAATCCGGCAAGTTGGACTTAGAAGAAAGCTCCTCACTGCGTTGCTCCTGGTGTGGTGAAGCCGGGCTGAAAGATTTTGAGGCCCTGGTTGGCTTCACAACTGCATTTGGTTCCGGTGCCGTTTGCGATGGACCACTTGTGCCGGCGGTAGCGCCAAGACCACGAGCAGCCTCGCTGGGCACCGGTGGAGCCGAGTACGGTTGAGGTTTGCCATCGCCGGTAGCAGAGACGGAGTCGGTGCGGCTGAGCGATGCCCGTGCCTTGACAGCTGGATCTGTCTCTAATCTCGCCCGCTTCGTGTTTTGTGCGTGAACTTCCTCGGCATGTATGGCAGGCTGGAACTTCTCCAAGTGAAGAACAAGCCGTTTGTCTTCTCGGCTGTTCCACGTTTGTACCTTGCTGACCGGCTTCTCCAGCGACCGCAGCGTAGCCCTAATGTCCAGCCACAGGTCCGGATCTGTGACACCCATCTCTTTGACGCGCACCTCCGCTTGTGGATACTTGCGCTCCGCTTTGATACAGCACATGGGGCATATCCACGGCTCGTCGCCGAGATTTGGCGGGTCATCGAGACGGACGCAATGAGTGTGAAACCAGAGCATGCACTTGTCACAAGCGATCATGCGGCCGCTTTCAGGCTCATGACAGAGGCAGTAGATTGGCTGGCGATCTCGGTACGCTCCGATCCCAATTTCTTCTCTGAAGACCAACTTGGCCCGCTTACCACGCTTTGCCTTGCGTTTCCTGTCATCCCGGATAGCTGGGGATGCAGGCTCCGCTTCAATCTGGCCAGAAGGGCGTGATGAACCAGGAGGCAGGTGCGACTCTTGCGGCGGCTCTGAGCCGATGGTGACATCGACATCCATACTCTCGTCGGCGTGAGAAGCGGTAACTTCGGCCTCCTCGGGTTCAAGACCAATAAGCGTTTCACTTACCATGTCCAGCATGGGCACCTTTTCTGGGCCAAGCACGTCTACTGGACACGCAATCGCTCGCCGCAGCCAATGAGCCAAGATAGCCTGCTTTTGATCTCGACGCATCAACGATAGGGTTTTAATCATCCTTTTGGCCGCGGTTTCGAAACGCTTGACCTTGGCAACAATTTCTTCGACAGCATCCCACTCCAGAGGCAAGAACTTGAGCTGTGTTCTGCGGTGATCTTGGTCGTACACAAGCTTGGAGATGTCGGTCAAGCTTACAGACTTTCTGCCCTTGAGAATTGCTGATCCTTGCGACCATGGACAAAATGGGCACTTCCATCGACCGTCTGCTCTCGATACCTCCGTCGATCTGACCTTGATGCACGAAAGGTGGTACTTGACTCGACATCGGCAGCATTGGGCTGTGGTGTTGGAGCCCAGAACGATGGGATTTGATGTTCTGCAGACGCAGTTTCGAGAGGAATCCTTTTGCTGGTCGTCAGCAGGGTCTGTAGCATTTTCGACTTTACCCATCAACCTGTCCAATTCGGCGTCCCGCTCAGTGTCGTTGAGCTTCCGATTGCCGGACGAGACGACTTGCATGATGGCGTTGAAATCTTTCCTCCATGAATCGTAGACGTTGACAGCGATTTCGATGTCTTCGGCGCGCTCCAGCTTGAACTTATTGGCCTTGGCCGCACGCAATGAACGACGAGCTTCAGGAAGCAACGCCATACGGTTGGCTGCGTCTCCACTTTCCGATACGGAAATCGAAGACAGGTCTCCATCAGTCACGTTATCGCCAGGACCTGATGTTGATGTCAAGCCCCTGTAAACAAGGTGGACTGCCTTCTGCAGCTCTTTCGCCTTGCTCAGCGCGGTTGCGATGTCTTGTGCCACTTCAAGAACGACAGGGATTTCGGTAGAAGACTCCGACAATTCTTCCAGCTGGTGGATCGTGATGAAGTCTGGCCCGTCTAGAGCAGACCGAGCCTGAGCAGTCCACTCCTCGCCTGCGGCCTTGCGCCTCTCAAGCTCGATCCGCAAAGCATGGTGGCCAATACCGCATTGATCAGCTCGCTCGAGCAAAGCTTGCACTTCATGGTGGTATAGATAGCTATGCTGTATCTCTCCTACCTCAGCTATCCACTTGCGACGGTCAACATAGTCCGAAAGTTCTTTGATCTGGGGAGCATCGACATTAAGTGAGCTACCCAGCGTCAAAACGCTTTCGCAGTCCTTGAGGTTAGGCTCCGTGCCGTTTTGGGCATCTGCATGACTGAGGATGCCGTCGCATCGCGCCAGAAATTCATCGAGCTCCTGCGAAACCGTGCGGAGTGAGGCGATCTCGACGGCATCAAAGTGCAGGGAATCGAGCTCCGCGATCAACGAGGCAAGCGCTTGTGGACTACGATCGGCGCCACTATCGGCGTCTTCGGCGGAGACATCGATGCTGTTACGCCTCGGCAAACTTTCGTCCGCCGCTGTAACGGCGCGCCTGCCTCGACCCGTGACGGATCCGCCCGCTTCACTCCTACGCTTGTGCTGCTTGCGGGTCAGGAAGACGTTCGCACGATCAATCCAGGCATTGGCGCAGCTCACGAAAGCCCGCAAGTCTTCGAGAGGCTCAAGAGGATACGAGATCTTATCCCCTTCATGCAGCAATGACCGAAGCATCTTTAGCGGGGGGTTTGGGCTGAGCGCAAGTGTTTTCTTGAGCCTCTGAATCCAGTTTCGCGGAATGGCAGCCCTTTCCATGACTTTTGCAAGGATGGTTTGCAGGTGCTCGTCCGAGAATCTAAGTCTCAGAGTCCACTTGGTCGGTGCATCTGCGTTGCACACCTCGAAGCCATGGTCGAGGCATGCCACATTTTCGGTTTTAGGGCTCGTCAGCTGACCCAAGTAGCAGAAGATGGTACAGTGTGAGCACTGATACTTGCTCTCCACTTCGTCTTCATCGTAGACTACCTCCGTGAGGTCGGGTATGATCTCGCGTAAAGCGTTGCGTTTGGATAGTTCGCGATTGACCATCTCCTGCAAGGCTGACTCTAACCATACGGCTGTTTCTATGGTCTGACTCTGTTGAGATACGGTGATCAACAGCTGATCATGGGAGAAGACGGCGGGCTTGCGAAAGTGCTGGTACCTACGCACGGACTCCAAATCGTCGGAGATCCAATCCGGCAGAGCGAAATTGACGGCTTCGTTGAGGTTGAGGCCGTGATTGAAGCCACTGTGGTATGCTTTCGGAAAGGTGATCACGAATTCATTCGCACGCTGATCGCAAGCAAACACGCGGACGCCCTCCTTCTTCAACTTTTCGGGGCTCATCATGGTCGTCAGATGAAAGAGGAGATCGGGAAGAGTTTCGAAAAGGTCCGGAGCGGCCTTGCGCATCGCATTTTCGAACCTCTTGGCATCATCGCCAGGTATACCATACCACGTTTTGCTCTCGCCCCAATGCTGATAATTGATCGAATAGGTGTAGTGGTCTTCATTGTGCCAGCAAAATGTTGAGAAGATCATGCCTACGTAGATCCACGGCACCGTCATTCCGGATATATCGGATTTGATGTACTGGAGTAATGAACCCGGGAGAATGGGGAGGTTGTTGAGATTCCACTTGTCCCTTGAGTATGGGCTTAAGGGATGCGTCTCCGGAGTCGGGAGGGCGCTACCATGCGTTGTAGAATGAACATCTGCGCCGTACTCTACCTCTACCTCCTCGTTCTGGCTGTGTACGAGTCTCCAGAACTCACGCTCGACATCATCCTCGGATATTATAAGCTCTGTCCCGGGAATTCTACGCGCAACTCCGTTTGCCGAGCTGTCCCCTTGTGAAGGCGCCCATATGCGTTCTGGCCGGGCGGACCACCAAGCCTTCTTGAACTCTTCGGCCCGCTGCCAGAATGTGTAGAGACTATGAGTCTCTCCATCATCGAAACCGAAGTCATGCCCGGTGCCAACAAGGCATGGCGGGCAAAACCACTGCGACTTGGGGATGGCAGTGAGAGGTGGCCGGAGGCAATACATGTGGTACCCACGGTTGCATTCGTCGCACAACAGCATATTCAGTCCGTCTTCGCCCCGAAGACATATCTCGCACATCTGCTCTTCCGCTCCGTGACGCAAAGCGACACCGCGGGAACGCGCTTCCACGTCGCCATTTGGACTGACACCATTTTTACGTCTGGCCGAGATAGGCGTGGAAGGAGAGGATGCTGCTTGAAAGGGGTGGCGGGAAGACGACGCCGAAGCATTCACTTCAGGCTTTTTCCTAGCACTTCTCCTATTGCTCGCTCCGTTGGAGGGACTCTGCGACTGTTGATAGGCAGATACCAACAGCTCTGGTGCATGCGGATTCAGTGGTTCCGGTGTACGCGATGCGGCGCCTCGGTCAGTCGTGAGGCTATCGAGCCCCGGTGATACGGAGTTGCGCTTGCCTGCTTCGGGACCTTCTGAGCCGGATGCAGAGACGCTGGGCATGGTTGCATTTTGAGGAAACGTAGGACTGACTGATGCACCGTTGGCGCGGGTTTGCTCCTTGACTTTGCTCATGAATTCCTCGAACGGTAAGATGATGCGTGTATAAGCTGCTTTCACTTGTGTTGAGAGCTGGGAGCAGTCTTTTTCGCTGTAACCGATGGACTTGGTGGCCTCTGCCCACTTTCTTCCACGGCATACTGCATCGTAACCTCCCATGGAAGTAACGACGAGTTTGAGCTGATAGAGATCGACCGACCGACCATCAATAACAGGCACAGACACCCTTTTGCGACCTTGCTGAGCGTGGAACTTTTGCAGCTGCTCTTGGTAGTTCTGCGAAGCTCTGGCGTCTGCACTGAGGGAATTGAGGCGCTGCACACGGGTTCGGAAGCGGAAGGTCTGTTCGTCAAGAACACACTCCGGATTCCAACCTTCGGGCGGTACGATCTTCACTATGCCGTAGGCTTTACCGTTACCGCCTCGGGGATCGCCAACCCAAGAGATGTACTTCATTGGATCCGAAAACTCTTCTGTGGTTGGGTAGAAGGTGGGGGCTTCTTCGAGCTCAAAGAGTCTTGTACGAAGCCGGGGTGGAGGTCTTTTGGGTGTACTTGCACTCGTTGGGATGGCACGTTCAGTAGACATAAAGGCTGATGGCGTGTCTGAGCTGGAGTTGTTGAAAACAAGGGGCGGGAAAGTCTGCGTAGCGTTTAGCTTCCGCCCGGGATGATGGCAAGGGTCAGCGGGATGGGCATAAGCGTCCATACTCGTGGGTACGTGCAAAGACTGCTTGTCTGCGGATACAGCTTCTTTGCCAGCCATGGCGGCCATTGCATCCGCTTTGCTTTTCCGATTGCCGCGCTTAGGGAGAAGATTCTTTTCGGATGACGCAGTCTGCTCCTCCTTGGGATCTTCATCGTCGCTGTCATCGCCTGCGTTGGAACCAAAGTCTCGGGACGATACCAGAACCGGTTCAATTCGGCGGGGCCTGCCAGGTGACTTGGTGGGGCTGCTGCTACCGTTTGACTTGGAAGGCGAGGGCTGAGGAGTCTGCAACTGCGAGGAAGACGGCAAGGAAGGTGGAGGATTGCCCGCCACTGGCTCTGACTTGATAGGTTCGTGGCCGTTAACAGATTTGACAACGATCCTTTGCGGTGTCTCGGACGTTGCAGATGGCGGGGCACTCTTGACTGACGATGCTGGGGCTTGCGCCGATGGAGTGATGATCGGCATCTTGAGTAATGAGAAGGATCAGCCGCAGTGATGTGACTGTAGACGAAGGGGCGTGAGTTATCCCGCCACTGCCAAAGGAAAGAGTGTATGGGAAGAGCTGCTGCAAGCGAACAGACAGCGAAGTAGACAATAGCAAAGGAAGGATTGCCAGTTCTCTGACAGCCAAACCTGTCTGAGGTACTGGCCAGGCTTGGTACAGCCGACAGATTAAAGGAGTCTAGGCGAGCCGACTGTATATTGCTGCAAGGCTATGGCAGCGATAATGAACAGAACGGAAAGAGGCGGCCGGATCTTAGATTGGTTGTGTGGAGCGCATTGCAAGGCGGATAAGAGAAACTGCGAGCGTCGAAAGACGGAGAGGACAAGGTGAGAGCGTCCGGACCAGGGGTCGAGCAGAAGGGTCTCGCGATGGATGCGCTCGACAGGGTGGGATGCCAAAGGCGATGAGGGCAAAGAAAGGGCGGAGAGGTGAGATACAGTGTCTGATCTGGACCCTTCAGCGGGAAAAGAGGCTTCCAGTTGTGAGTGCACAGCTGTGCATGGCAGAAATCGACGTTGGACCTGGGCATTTTGGTGCTGTCCAAAAGGGGAGAGAGCCCCACTACCTATACACGCTTTCGCCGCCTTGGCTTCGCTCTCAGCCACACCCGCGCTAGTTCGGTTTCTTAGCTTTCCTAACTTGTGCGGCCGACAGGCTTGCCCTTTCCTTGCCGGCCTGTCTAATTTCGCCACTTGATCAGAAAGCATGCAGCTGATACCACCATGATATTGATTGTTCGTGCAGTCACTACTAGTAATTGCTATTTTCGATAGTATCTACCTCGCACTAGCTACAAAGTTGGCCCCCCCAGAACTGATCGGTAACAACGCAGGTCCTCAGCGATCAAGTATTTGGAAAAAGATTATTCTACCGTTCGCTTCTGCCCACCTACAACACAAATCTTATTGATGAATCACAAATTACATCTTTGTACTTGCGGAGGGCAAACACAAGCAGGTTTATTGAGATGTTCAACTTGAAAGGGTATTATACCATCTTTACTTTATCGTATGGATGCTGTGCTCGACAGCTTAAGGTTTTTCTTGACAGCGGTACGGCATTGTTGCTGCGCTCCAGCTCAACACTGTCCTTTTGAGCCGACCCGCGCGATAGGCATAGGCGGGAGCAGGGCTTACGGTGCGCTTGATTCGCATTCACTTTCATTGAGGCGGACCCCCGATCTGCCCAAGATTACATATTTGGTCACGCTCAGTTCCGGTGGTTGGTAGCCGAGGTTGTCTCTAGCCAGTCAAGCAGCGCGTGCTCGCCGAACTCGATGTGGGTTGGTGATTGTTTGCGCCTGCCCTCCTGCCTTACTGCAATCTCACACCAATGCCTCTCCGCTTCTCCGCCCTCGGTGCATCGACCATGAGCCCCCCGCGAATATCAGCTCAACTGCTTGATGTACTGTGTCAATACGGCATAACGGGCTCGCAGGCATTGAGCTATAAGAGAATTCGATACATTAGTCTTTAAATGATTGTGTATAGTAGGACGCTACCTGGGCATGACGATAGGGCTGGCAATGGTGCACGTACGGCCTGGCGAACCAGTAGCGAATGGCCAAAGCTAGCTGTCCTTCATACCAGAAGATATGAGTGATTTGTCGGACATTGGAAGGTTGCGGAAGAGAAGGAAACAGACGCCGAAGCCGAAAGGAAGTGTTAGGAATAGTGAAAGGTCGACAACTTGACAAACAACGACGAAAGGCGATTGTGAAAGGTGGAAAGTAAGAAGTCGAAGGTGCAGCATGCGTGCGTTAACAAGAGGTTGTTCATCAAGCCGTCGAGAGATTCCTCTTCTAAAAAAGGGAATATGAATTCTAGATCGAGTCAGAAGATTGGTGGAATGGGGATGAGGCACAAGGTGAAGCTATGCCAAGTAGAAAAGACTTTGCAGCGCGGTGGCCATTCATTCCAAAAGGCGGACGATCCGCCCTTACTCGTCCTCGATCTCAGTTCGAGGGTGGAAAGCCCAGAGCTCCTCGCCCTCGGCATTCTTCTCGTGAACAATGGTGAGTCGCTGGAGGTTGACAAAGAAGTCCTCCAGAACGGGGTTCTTCTGCGATCGAGATCGTCGACCGAGGTTGTTCAGATACTGCCACTTGTTCAAGGCGTAGTAGACCGCACCAACAACAGCAGTGACACCGATCGAATAGGCATAAACTCGGACAACGGTAACAATATCAGTCCAGCCACCGTGAGGAGCGGTGATGGGGTTTCGGTTGGGCGCACCCGAGAGCCAGCCGAAGAGACAGAAGAGAGTAGCGATAACATCGACACCAAGAACGGCGCCGATCAGCTGCCAAGACGGAAGAGTGATGTCAGATTCACCGCCGCCAAGCCGCGTGATGAAGATGAGCCAGTTCTCGGTGAGCGAAACTTCAAGGAAAAGAATCTCCTGGGTGTTTCCAAAGTTCTGGATGATACCGCCGTTGTTGAGGAAAAGAGTGCCTCGGATGATCCAGGTACCGGCAGCGAGCAAGACACCAAGGATGACAGAAATAACCCAGATCTTGGGCAACTGCCACTCTACAGGCTGCTTGGCGTGGGGAGCGTTGTCGTAAGCGATGGCGATCGTAGCAACATCAGCAAAGAGAGCGATGAAGACAATAAGGTTGGATCGGATCACCTCGTCGAGGATGAGAATAGTGAGGACAAGGTAGATCTCGAGATGGAGACAGAGTGAGATACGGTACTGAATGTAGGCCTTCATTCGGTGGAAGATTTGTCGGGCGACCTTGATCGAGGTGATGATGGTGGAGAGACCCTCGTCGAGGAAGACAACATCGGCAGCCGAGCGAGCGGCGTCGGAAGCACCCTCAACAGCAATACCACAATCAGCTTTCTTGAGCGAGGGAGCGTCATTGACACCATCGCCAGTCATGGCAGTCAAGTGACCTCGGTGCTGCAACATCTCGACAACCTGATACTTGTGCTCAGGGAAAACCTCGGCAAAACCGTCGGCAGCCTCAACGAAGTCGTGAATGGCAGAACCAGCCATGCCTCCAGAGCCAATCAAGCGGTGGGAATCGTACACCTTTGTGCCCAGAGCCAGCATCTTGCAGGTCTCCTTGGCAATAGCGACGGCGTCACCGGTCAGCATCTTAACAGAGATACCAAGGGACTGGGCCTCGGCGATCGTAGCAGCAGTGTCAGAACGAGGAGGGTCGAACATGGGCAAAAGACCAAGGAGCTTCCACTGACCGTCCGAATGCATGGCAACACCAAGCGATCGGAAACCTCGGGAAGCAAAGTCACCGGCGACCTTTCGGTACTGAGCAGCAGTCTCGGCATCAGGGGCACAAAGCTTCAGGATAGCGTTGGGAGCACCTTTAGCGGCGATGTAGGGCTTTCCATCCTTCTCGACCTCGGCAGTAATTCGCTTGGATACGGGGTCGAAAGGAGTAAATTTGTGAGTGATCCAACCGGAGGCGAGCTCATCCTGGGCACCTGGGTAGTCCTTCAGGGTGGAAATGGTGACCTTGTCAATAGGGTCAAGCGACTTGACGTTGTGCGAAGAAGCAAGGGCAGCAACAGCCATCATGTAGTTGACATCGACACCCTCCGAGGTGAAAGGTTCATGAATGGAGAGCTTGTTAGCAGTGAGGGTACCGGTCTTGTCAGAGCAAAGGACATCGACACCAGCCAGCGACTCGATAGCAGTGAGCTTCTGGACAATCGCCTGTCGCTTGGCAAGGTAGGCAGCACCAACGGCCATGGTGGTAGTAGTGACGCAAGGAAGACCAACGGGAACACCCACGATGAGGAAGATCAGGGTGTAGATGAGCAGGTTGTTTTCGGTAGGAGTGGCAATCCCGGTGTTTCGGAAGAATCCACCAATCCAGAAGATCAAGGTGAACACAATGACAAGGAAGAGAAGTGCGGATCCAATGGAGCCCATGACCTTCTGGAAATGACCTTCACTGTCGCCACCAAGGACAAGAGCAGCAGTTCGACCGACAAACGTCTGCTTGGCAATGTCTGTGCAGAGGACGTAGGCCTTTCCTCGCTTGCAACCGGTGGTGTAGAAAACGGTGTCACCGATGTGCTTGTCAACCGCAAGAGACTCTCCGGTGATAGCGGACTGATCACAAGCAATGATGGCGGGTCCCTTGTCGACGCCCTCGTCGTCGTCATCACCGCCGTCACGTCGAGATGCGGCGGCCTTCTCGAGGATCGCAGCGGCCTGGGAGCCATCCTTGTCGTCGTAGCTGGCGAGCACTCGACCATCGCAGGGAACGGTCTTACCGTCTTCTATGACGACCACGTCGCCGGGGACGAGGTCGCGAGCCTCAATTTCAACTTCTTGGCCGTCTCGGATGACGGTAGTTCGAAGGGCGATACCGGCTTTGAGTTGAGCGACAATGTCACCAGCCTGCTTCTCCTGGTACCAACCAACAAAAGCGTTCAAAAGCAAGATAGCGATGATAACACCGAAGTCAATCCAATCACGAAGACCGGCCGCGAGAATGACGGCGAGCTCCATGACATAAAGGACGGGACCTCGGAAGAAACCGACGAACTTGAGGAACAAGTTCTCCTTGGGAGACTCAAGCTCGTTGAAACCAAACATGGCTCGGCGCTTGTGAACGTCGCTTTCGCTGACACCCTTGAGCATATCAGTCTCGAGCCACGAAGCAGGGACCTTCTGCGAAACCTCCTCGGCTTCACCATGTTTGTTTACGCGAACCTCATGGGTCTTCCAGAAGAAAGGCCAATCTCGCTTCTTGACAAGATGGGTCTCATCCTGGTCTTCATCGTCTCCGCCCTGAGTTTTCTGAGCTCGGATGAAATCGATCAGAGTAGCATATTCTTCCGTGACGCCTTCGGTGCCTTTCTCAGTCCTACCCTCTTGGGTAGCAGAGCTGTCAGACATGACGGCGGCGAAAACTGCTGTGGATCACACACTACAACTGTTTTGAAGGAGAGATCAAAAGCAAAGGGCGGAGTCAGATACTGTTGACAGAAGAAGAAAAAGACAAAATAGAACGCAAGAAGAGTGGACCGCCCCGGACAAGGTTATGGTAATGGGAGATGTTCATCTGATGCAGCGCGTCGCGATCAGAACCGCATTCCCATACTGCGCCTTCGACAGGGACGTGCGCGCACAAATGAGGGGTTAATAGAATTCAACTAACATTTTTTGAAGGGATGATCTTTCTTGAAACGCAGCGACGCGCTACCGGGCCTGCTGCTCAGAGGACACTGAGGCAGGTAGACGATGGTGGGTGGGGACGAGGAGCGACGGCGTGGAATGAACGGGAGCCTTGGGGATGGTAGAGAAGAGGGAGGAAGGAGATTCGGGGGAACGGATGGAGGCGGCCGTCGCCCTGTATGCGTGGAGTCGTCTTTGTTTATGAGGCCAGGGCAAGCAGCAGAATGGATCGCGAGGCAACTGCAACCGCCAGAACGGCGGGATCGCTCAGAATTCGTGACAGAAGCAAGGCATCAGGCGGGCAAGATGCCAGTGGCAGACCACACAAGCGTAAGCGAGAAACGGCAGGGAAACATGCCACAGAGCCAGTGGGAGGAGGCCCAGTGTTTGAACGCTTCCAGATCGTAGGGTTAACTATGCTTGGGGAAAATGGGAAGCGGGATGCCCGTTCCCTGCTGATGCTGCAGAGGCAATCTCTGGGGTGGCGGCCGCGGCAGGCAGCTCAGCAGAGCAGCAACAAAAGTAGCAGGATGGCCCTTAAACCCTCTCCAGGATGCAGCCACGGCAAACCCACCTAAGATTTGCAAAGTGTGATGACAGAATCTGGATAGATGCGGCACACGATGAGAGGCCAAACTTGCGTCAGCTGAAAGGTGCTCAAGGACGATCGAGTACGGGTATTTTGCCCGAACACGTACCTCCGCCTTAGGATTTGTTCGGAGCTGGAACCGATCAAGTGAATGCTTGAATGCGTACACCTTCGTATAATTTACAAAATGAGGCTAGCCGATATTATATTGATTGGCTTTCTCGTCGCACATGCGCAACGTCTTTGAACTACGATGATTTGCAACTGAGTACTGATCACAACAAGCGGGAGGCAAGTACTTGATCCAGGATGAGCTCACCCAAGCCATCTCTCCTCCCTCTCCGATCTGATTTAATAGCCTCCACTCATCCAGCTTAGGGAAGCCTAGCGAAAATACACAGGTGTACTTGCAGAAAGGAGCAGCCGTTCACGCAGATTCGAACACGCACACGGGCTCCGCGTCCATGGCTGGAAGCGGAATGCTTGTTGCGATTGCCAGGTTGTGATATGCAAGGGTAATATCATTCTATACCTGGATTTTTACTTAACTAACTGCAAAAACTGTATCGGCCTGGCGTCTTCGGCCGCCATTATGTTGCACTGCAACTGTGCGAAGCGCGACTTTGGCGCCTCGGGATCCGTCTTCCACCCTTTGGATGGAAGCGAAGCCTTCTCCTCTCCCTGCAACAACAGGTGCGGCGCCATGAACATGCTTATCTTACCTGTTAGGCTGACGTCTTACCATTTCGTAGCTTTGACAACGAGCTTTAAGCAGCGACACGGATACAAAGATATATGTTGATTACAGGATAGCCTCTGGTTTCAATATTGGATGTGTTTAGCGGGCCGCATCGGTTCACGCTCACGGGAAATGCTTGGTGCGCGAGGTCGTCATCCCACAGAGCCCACTTCGGCTCAATTCGACTTCTACCCCGACGCACGCGTTGATAAGCAACGAACAACGTAATGAATGAACAACGGCAGCTTCCCTCCGTTTGTATCCAGGCCGTGTCATTCGTTCAAATTGGCCTCTGCTCATTCCCAGAATGAGAGTGAAAGACTTGTGGAGTCTGAGTCCCAAGGCTCTTTCGAAGGAAACATGGAATGTTCCCGACCGCCGATGTGTACAGACACAATATATCGTCACTAGCCTTCTAGACAGACGTCGAGGCTAGCAGAATCACAATATTGGCTGGGAGAGAAGATTATAATTTTCCAAAGTCTGCAACCATGTCTTCACGGCCTGGTGTAGTTATGACTACGAGCATGCGCGTCGATCATCATCCTGCGGGTGAATCTGTCAGCTTCGGCAAGGTAAGTCGGCTGATTTGCTGAGCCGTATTCATGTTAGTGTTCACACAGAGCATAAGCACGCGGGCAGACATAAACAGGTTGGCTGGGCCAAGCGCCAGTTCAACGGTCATCCTTTTGTGCCCTAACCTTCAGTGTTTCGCATCCGGCCATGAAAGTTCGAAATCAGTCACCTTATGCCCTGTACCTTTCGATCCCTATCGTGCAAATAAGTGAATGTGTGGTGCCGTTCGACGTGGACCTGATTGGCTATCGAGGTTCCGAAGACCTGCAGGTGATCATCCACTAAGTGATCAGCTCCATCCTCCGCGTCGGTGAAAGAGAAATCCGGCTGAAGCTTCGGTTTGTAAGCGGCAGCGTCACATAAACACGGCAAACGTCCCATGACATACACTGCTTTAGGCGCAATTATCTTCAAAGCGCACGACTCTGTCAACAGCCAAGGTAAGCTTCCTCTGTGGCCCCTGTCACACGTCGTGCAAGTAAGCTGGAAAGAGAACGCCGAAATAACAGGTTCCTCAGGCTCCGGCTGTACGAGTTGCGCGGGAGTCATCACTGGCGCACTCCTGCGGTTCGAAAGCAACTTCACGCTGCGCGATGTGCAGCACGCATTCACCGGGTCTTCCGTAATTCAGGCTAATACTTGACGTGCGTGTCGATTGTATTGTACTTAAGTGATGAGCGCCTTCATCACGGCCGTCAAATCCTTTGGAATCTTCGATCGCACACCCAAACACCTTACTCACATGAATATCTCTACTGAGTCCGGTCACGTGAAGGATCCCTACGTCTCCGACAGCCGGTGGATGCTCGTACTCGCGCCTCTATTCATTGCAAGCCCCTTAGAAGACATGCTATGTAACCTCCCTGCTCTGAATATGTGCACGGCTACCTGAAGGGGGTTCACAAGCGTCTTGGCGTTGCAATGTAGTTCGGCCTGTCAAGTGAACATCTTCTCGCAAAGCAAGGTCGTGGCGCAGCGGAATCGGCTTGATCGCCTGACTCTCTGAGATAGTTGCAAAGACAAGCACAGAAGGCAAGGCCCTTGCCGCCGTCTACACGTGAGGTTCGGCGACCGGACGTGGCTTTGGTGGACTTACGGTTGTATACATCTTGCCTTCCCCTTTCTCGCCCTTCATTTAGTAGCGTGGTACACTTATCAGCGTGCCAGAACCGGTTTGCTTCTTGTCGCACAGCTCGAGGGCTACTCAGTAACCCGATCATCTATAAGCTATGAAGCGACTTGACCATGAGACGAAAACCGGTATGATGGTATTATACATACAGTGCGTACAGAAAAAGTAATCTACGTTTAGCCGGCGCCAGGCTTATCGGGCGCAGCCTCGTGGGGCATTGTACGACCAATGTCTGGGCGAAATGAAACTGTGAGCTAAAGGGCAGTCCCCACTCCCCGGCCCGTTGTGTCATTTGCGGGCTTACAGCACAATTGCACGACGGAATGACGTTAAGGTAAAGTGATGCGTAAAAGTTCGACCCGGCCGTCCGCATGTTCGTCATGAGCGGTTGGAAATATACGGAGAAATGATCCACCATTGCTGTAGGCCGAAACCATGACACATCTCAGGTGGAGGAATTCCGCGCGAAGGTGTCGAGCAGCTGTGGGGAAGGTTTGAGGGACGCACAACGTTAACCAATGTTGGTCGCGAAAGCCGGGTAGATATGCAGCAAAACTTACCGAGAGCCTTCTTGAAGGCTGAGTAGGTGTCAGGATTTCTGATGGTGCTGGCTACAAGCGCCTGACTTCCATTCCTACTTCCTGCCTGTAGGCATGCTTTAATGGTCTCGACGAGGGGCTCGATCAGGTCTGGATCATAGACGACGTCTGCTGCGAGGACAAGCGTAGGCCGTACTTCTTGTAGGAAGCTAACGGTTGGCCGATCGGTTCTTCGTTTGCTCTGCTGTTGCTCCGCCTGGAGCTCGCACCAATCCAATTTCTGGACGGAAAGTCCTGGGCACTCGTCGAGGGGCTTTTGGCTGATGGTAGACTTGAGGCGGTTCAAGACCTGGTCAGAGCCGTCTGTCAGCCATGTCTGGCAACCTTTCGATGGGCGGAGCATCTGTTCTACCGCACAAACACCGCCGAGAAAACCAGTGCCAGATCCCAGTTCGAGCACTCTTGCCCCTTCAGACGTGAAAAGCGCTGGGCTGGCGATAAGATGCTCTGCCAAACGAAAAGCCGCTTCCCATGTACGCAGTCCGGTCGTGCCTTTGGAGATTATCTGGCCTTCCTCCTTGGTCGTTATTCCTACAAAGTCGCTGAGCAGAGGTCCAGCCGACATTTGTCTAGCAGCAGAAATGTCGCCGTCTGAAGGCCAGAGAAACGGAGGCCAGAAGTGCGTTATATATTGCGCTTTCGGTGCTTGTGTCATTGAAACGCAGGATGGAGAAGTGCCCGAAGCCATGAGCCTTGTATATTGCTCCAAGAGTCCAGCATTGACCTCGGGAAAATTGATACAATCGACTCTTTGCTCACGCAAATTAGCGCACTCTTCCTCTACAGCCGCTTCGATCCTGGAGAGCAGTTCACGAAGGAACAGCGTCTGATATGAGATGGTTGCCCGATACACCCAATGCCAGAACAAGTCGATGTTAAGATCATCCTGAATCAATAGCAACATCATGGGTTCTGGCCACACGAAACGGTTGGACCGCGGCGGAACTCGAGCTTCGTATTGAAGCTTGAGGACACGCCTTTCGTGTTGCGGCCTGATCTGCACCACTTGTATGGGTTCGCTCGTCTCATCAAGTAGCATCTTGACCGTTCCACGCCTGGACCGAGACCGCCGATGAGTAAAGGGGTATGCACAGTTGTGAGCCGCTTTCTCCGAGCGGCGATAGCGCCAAAATGAACACGACCCTTGCTTCAGGGTTCGCGCTTCATATCTCTCGCACGATTAGGTATTCGAAGCAACACTACGCGGGACGCGTAAATTGCGTCTTGTCCGGCGCGGCGCGCTAAAGTAAGTATATGAAGTGTTGAACTACGGATTGAGCGGGTGAGCAAGAAGCTGAGCCTTTTGGCAGCTTTGAGCAGTGGCGGAAGCATTCTTGTTTCTCAGCTCGCTCCAACCTCTCCGCCAAACGTTCACTTCCTGCATCCATACTCTGTCGAATATCTCGCAGCACGCAAACTATCATGTTCAACAACGGTAGGTCATGCGTGCTCCTAGGCAGACATTATCAGCGCTTTTTTCACTCGCTCTGACATTGCGCTTCTTCTTCCGCGTCCACGTCGGTTGGGCGACAGGTTATGGCGGCGAAAGCAATCCATATGCACAAAACTACGCCACTGGAGGTGGTACTGGAGGCGGTGGCTTTTTGGCTGGCGGAAGCCAGTCCGACTCGCCAAGCGGAAAGGTGAGCTCTACCCGGAAATTGGCGGATCGATGGTTTCCAGCACACTTGTTCCCGCGCTGCACTGCTGTGAAGGTTCGGAATCACTGACAGCCATTGCGAAACATCACGGCCCACAATCTGCGCCACGAAATTGATACTTACAGCGAGCGGGCAATAACACACTTCGACCGGTCACGATCCGGCAGATCCTGAACGCGCAGCAGCCTCATCCGGACGCCGAGTTTACTCTGGACGGCGCCGACCTTGGCCAATTGACATTCGTAGCTGTTGTCAGGAACATCTCTAGGAACGCTACGAACGTTGCATACAGCGTGGAGGATGGCACAGGTCAGATCGAAGTCCGGCAGTGGCTCGACAGCTCTGGAGATGATACTCAAAAGACTTCTGACATCCGGTAGGTCAATCTTGCCAGCAGCACCTGACCTCGCGGTTGACCCTTAGCATCTTACTAACATCGGTCGAACTGCTACGTATACCTCCTTGCTACAGTCAGAATGTGTACGTTAGGGTCCTGGGAACTCTCAAGTCCTTCCAAAACCGACGATCCATTTCCTCGGGTCATATGAGGCTGGTTGTGGACTACAACGAGGTTATGTTCCACCGTCTCGAAGCGGTCCATTCGCATTTGCAGTTGACAAGGGGGTCCAATGCATCCGCGGGTAACGGCGGCAACGCCCATGCCAGCAACGGTGCCGTGCAGACGGACATGAATGCCTATTCGGGATCGATGGCACAAAATGCATCCGAGCAGTTCAAAGATCTCGAGGGGCTGCACCGCAAAGTGATGACGATCGTCAGCTCCGAGGCCGACAATCATCCGGACGGCGTGCATGTCGCTTTCATCGCCAGGATGGTGGGCGGCGTCGACCAGGCCAAGATCAAAAGCGTAGTCGACGAGCTCGGCTCAGAAGGATACCTCTACACGGCGGCCGACGACGACCATGTCTTGCCCACCGCCTGAGCCCGCTACCAAAGAGCGGCTCAGCTCGTCCGCCCTCGCATCCCTCACTGCCGGCTCGACACCAGCCGACCTTCACGTCTCGCACCAGCCTTGTACCATATATTTCGCATCTTTGCACACGCAAGGCCAGTATCGACTTGCCCCACGCCCTGCTCTTTCAAAGATTTGTTTTCATTGCTCATAGCGCCATTCATGTGTATGCTGTAGAACGGGAGAATCGAAGGCAACGCGGTCGGGGACCCGCGTTCGGATGCGTGATACATCAGAGGTTCAAGATCTGCCCCCGTAGCCGCCAGCATAACCGCCTCCGTAGCCCTCACCCTGGCCCTGGTTGTTCCATCGGTTACCTGCGGGGGGTGGATTCGGTTGACCCCAACCACCCGGAGGGGCCGTGTAGCCGCCTTGCTGCTGATTGTATGGGTCCTGACCAGGCGGTGGACCAGGGGGGTGTGCGAAGCCAGCGGGAGGAGCGTAGCCGGGCGCATCGTAGCCCGAGCCTCCGTAGCCGCTGTGGCCCGTTGGCTCGGCTTGTGGGAACGAAGGCCGGTTATCAATGTCCGCACCGAAGGGTCTGCGGTCCTCCTGGACCCGGTCACTATCACCATAGTAGCGGTTGCTACCGCCCTCGTGGTGCGGTCGACGGACGCTGTCGGTATCAGCCCGGCCGTACCTGATGGCCGGTTCCTCCGGTCGGCTGTCGGGGGCGTTCCCCGGACCGTCGCGGAAGCCTTGGCTGCTGCCAGGCATGCGGCCACCAACAAAACCGTGGACCTGGTTCGACACGTAGTTGGACGCATACCCAGCCATCTCCGACCCCATGCTATTGCCGCCAGAACTGCCCCCAGTATTACCGCCGCCCGCGTGGTGGGCACCGCCTTGGAAGCTATAAGCAGCCTGACTGCTTCCTCCACCCATGAACGAGCTCATGTTCGGCTGATCGTCGCCGTGAGAGTGTGGCTCCGCTTTACCGCTTCTGGTATTTGTGTGGTTGCGAACACTTTGTTTGTCAAGTTTTCGGATCTCGTTGGGATTCCTACGGGCCCAGTCAGCGACGTAGTCCATCATGTCCTTCTGGACCTGCGCTTGACCACCGAACCAGTACGGATGGAACATGGGTGCCAAACACTCGTCTGCCACGTGCGAGGCGTCCATATTCCGGTCATCCCAAGCCTTGACCACTTTGACAACGGTGTGCTTGACAATGATTCTGGCTACATTGCCAGCGACTTCGTTGAGGACCAGGCCAAAGTGATCCTTGCTGAGCATCGAATGCGTCGGGTCAGAAGCATTGGGGTTATCAAATACCTCATATTGTTCGGATTTGTTGATGACGGCTCCAGAACCGAGCTTTAGTGCATTCATTCCCTGCTGCATAATGGGCTTGGCATATGGCTCGATGAGGGTGAAGACAAAGATGTTGAGCTCATTGGTCAACTTCTCAACAAGGGAGCTGAGACCAGGGATCTTTTCGATGGTGCCTTCGATGCCCTTCATGATGCGGTCACGGAGCTCCAAGATCTTCCAAAGATTTTTATACATCTCTTGAGGCGACATATCTGCTGGGTTGGAGGCGGGACCCCGAGACACCTCCTCAAGGTCACGAGATACACCGTCTCCTCCCGCACCAGGCACTTTTGCGAGTGAGCCGAGGAGATCCTGGACCACACTCCGATTGCTACCACTGGCCTTGGTCTTGGCATCATCCATCGCCTTGTTAAGATCGGAGATTGAAGCTTCGGAGAGATGGTCCTGTGCCTCGCCAAGGAGTGAATGGATGAAATCGGCGCTACCGAATGTACCCGTGACGATTGGAGCGACGTGTGTGCCGTCAGGAGCTTTGACTTTTACATTATCGCCAACGTGGAGGAAAACGTTGTGGTGCCCGAGACGGTGCAGTGCCAATTCTGTCCAGTTGCTATGGGCGGGAAAGTCCTCGAGAGTGTGGAGCGCCTGGCCAAGAAGCCGATAGGCCTCGTACAGATCTTCGTCTCGTCCGCTTTGTCGAGCCTGTCGGCCTTTCTCAATGACACGCCGAAGCGTTTCTCGAATGAGTCCAGAGCCAGTGCGCCAGTTGCCCGACTCATTGGCCAGATAATTCTTCATTCCAGATCTGGGGTCGATGTCGAGCTCCTGAGGGTTGACTGGTTCTCGCAACCGTGAATCAAACTCTCGTGCATCCTTGCCCTCCGCATAACCTTTCGGGTTGTCAAGATGCTCCTCTGGAAGATAGACGCCGAGTCTCTCGTCGGTTACTTGAAATTCAGCCGTTGCGTAGCCATGTGCGAGGAAGCCAAGGACCATGACAATGTTGAGAATGGCTTGCTTGGACATCTTCTGCAAAGCAGCGACATCCATGGCCTGGCTGTAATCTCGGAGCCAATTACCGAAATATGTTCTTTTGATGTCGAGACCGCCAAATTTGCTGGAGCCGAACAGCGAGCCTCCCACTTTTTTTGCCAGTTCTTCCAGGATGTCTTCGATATCTCCGTGGCGGAACGCTTTACCTTCCATGTAGGCGAAGGATGGAATGTTCCCGGCGCCGAAAGCGTAGGCGCTGGGGATAGAGGAGACCGCAAGGATTACCAACGTGAAGGTGAGAACAAAGAAGAGACCTCCGGTGGACCACTTGGATCGACGGGCTTGAGTACGTTGGGAACTGTAAGTTGAGCTATCTAGGCTCTCAGGCACGCTGTCGGGAGGGGCATAGCTAATGTCCCAATCCAGCGAAGCGTCAGCCAAAGCTGCTTCTAGCTCATTCTGATGGCAATTCTCTTTATTCTGGGCAGGATCCTCATAATGACAGACACCATCTGCAGCCGTAAAGTCGTCACCGACTTTATAGTTTTCTTCGCGGATGTTGCCCAATTGCTCCTCCAGGGCAACCTCGTCACGAGCCATGTTGACAATGCGTGTGGCTTCTTCGGCGAGCTCGCTAACAGACCGCTCGAAAGGTTTATCTTCTACCTCGAGTTCCAGAGGCTCGCACTCGGCTGTAAGACCTTCAACTGCCAGCTGGTCTTGGGTCGCTCTGATCAATGCTTCGACGTCGTCAAGCCCGTCAGTCGCGCCGGATGACGAGGGCAAGACAAGTGTGGGAGGGCGCTTTGACTGGACAGTGGCAGGAGAGGCCTTCAGATTCTCAAGCCGATGGAACAGAGCTTGGTCCTGGTCTTGGACGAGATCTGCAGCTGCTGCAGGGATGTGGGTGGATGGGTTTTTTGGTGGCGGACGTCGAGGTCCGGATAACGATGTTGACGATGGCAGAAGTGAGGAAGCGTAACTCGCGTCTCGAAGAGATTTGAGCCGCTCCTTCAAAGCTTCGTCCGTCATCGCTGTAAGTATGCGCTACGGCGGCAGTCTGATTGAAAGTAACAACGTTGATTTGCCTTCCTGTTAGCTGTGCTTTTGGCTGTGCTTTCGAAGTGCATGCGTCGGGCACAATTTTCGGGCACGCTCTTCTCACACGTGAATACGCCAGATAGTGGTCTGTGCGTCTGTGCTTGGGACAGACAAAGTTTCGTCATGGCTGGACAACTCACGACATCATGCCCACAGCTCACTTTTCGTAACGGAATATCTCCAACCTGAACCCAGACTGCGCCAGTCGCTTACTCGCTTCTTACTGCGATTGCCTGTTCGGGGCTGCGCTTCAGAACTACGCCAATCCACCTAGAACGTTTAAACAACGCGACGAGGGGACACATATCGACATATATACGTAATAGTCAGTGTTCAATTCGAACCCAGCTTCTTTAGCTCAGTGGAAGAGCGCTTCCTTTACACTTTGGGTCGTTCCCAGACCCGGGATTACTGCATTCGGAATAGGCCACAGGTTCGAATCCTGTAAGGAGCATTTTTGTCGCAGCCATTTTTTTTGGTTTGTCACATCTTTATCCCGTCTTTGTCGCATTTTCGTTCACACTCTTGTTATTCTTCCGATTTACAGTAACGTCTCTAGAGCTAGGCGCAGACAAACAATCTTGCCCCGGAGCTTTGGCCGTGTGATCGCAGCCTATTGCCAGGTGGACAATGCACCACGAACACTACGCACGCACATCAATCATCAGATAGGGTTTTCAGATTAGATGAGCTGGACCCGGATACAGCTTGGGACAGATAAGAGGCGGGAGGCGGTATGCGCCACGCCACATGGTCGCAAAATTCTCGAAGCTTCCGAATCCGTACCATTCCAGGTTCGTCAGCATGCGCGCATGGACAGGGCACACCAGATAAGACGTGAAGCTTATGCCTGGTAGGTGGAAGCGGAAACGTTTCCGCCTCGTCCGGTCCAGTTGACGTGGATGTCCTGACCCTCAGGCATCTTGTTGGTGGCGAACTGGGGGAGGATACGGAAGGTGTGTGCGCCAAAGTAGTCTCGCTGGGCCTGAAGGAGGTTGGCGGGAAGCGTCTCTCGTCGGTAGCCGTCAAAGAAGGCCAGAGCGGTCGAGAAGGCAGGGGTGGGGATACCCCAAAGAATAGCCTGAGCCACCACTCGTCGCCAGCCCTCCTGCGCGTTGTGGATAGCCTTGTTAAAGAAGTCATCGAACAGCAGGTTCTCAAGTTCGGGGTTCTTTCGGAACGCAGCAGTGATGTCCTTGAGGAAGACGGATCGGATAATGCAACCTCCTCGCCACATGAGGGCAATAGAAGGGTTGTTGAGCTTCCAGTCGTACTCCTTGGCAGCCTCTCGCATCAGCATGAAGCCCTGAGCATACGAGACAATCTTGGAAGCATAAAGAGCCTGCTCGAGGTCAGCAATGAATTGCTCCTTGTTTCCCTCGAAGGGCTTGATCTCGGGACCACCAAGGATCTTGGAAGCCCGGGTTCGCTCGCCCTTAAGCGAAGAAAGGCATCGAGCAAAGACAGCCTCACCGATCAGGGTGACGGGCTGGCCAAGGTCGAGCGCGTTGATAGCAGTCCACTTTCCGGTACCCTTCTGTCCGGCAGAGTCGAGGATCTTGGTCAGCAAGGGGGTTCCATCTTCATCGTTGTACTTGAGGATGTCCCGGGTGATCTCGATAAGGAAGGAATCAAGGACACCGGTGTTCCACTTGGTGAAGATGTCGCCAATCTCGGTCTCCTTGAGGCCAAGACCGTGCTTGAGGATATCGTAAGCCTCGCAAATGAGCTGCATGTCTCCGTACTCAATACCGTTGTGAACCATCTTTACGTAGTGGCCGGCACCGGTCTGTCCAACCCAGTCACAGCATGGCTCGCCATCGGATTGAGCGGCGGTTTTCTGGAAAATTTCCTTGATCTCGGGCCAAGCAGCATCAGATCCACCGGGCATGAGCGAAGGGCCGTATCGGGCGCCCTCCTCACCACCAGAGACACCGGAACCCACGAAAAGGAGACCCTTAGCCTCCAGCTCCTTGGTGCGTCGGATCGAATCGGGGTAGTGAGAGTTACCGCCGTCGATAATGATGTCACCCTTCTCGAGATGAGGGGTCAGTTGCTGGATAAAGGCGTCAACAGCAGGTCCGGCCTTGACAAGAAGGATCATCTTACGGGGTCGCTTCAGCTTGGAAACGAACTCCTCAATGGACTTGGCGCCAACGACATTGGTACCTGTCGATTGGGGATAGTAATGGAAGAAAAGCGTTAAAAAAGACGGTTCAGTATGACAACTCTATCAGGATTTGGATCTGACCCTATCTGCACTTTTTCGCAGAATTTCAGGACAGACCCAGCCATAATAGATCGTACTCACCCTTGGCCTCGTTAGCAAGGAAGTCGTCGACCTTGCTGGTGGTTCGGTTGAAAGCGCAAACGGTGAATCCCTTGTCTGTAGCAGGCAGGAAGGATTGCAAAGACGTTTCCGATCAGTATCGCTGCTCAGCTTCGTCGTGTTCCATCGCTGCTCGCTTGTGCGTATTCTCACCGTTCATGTTAAGGATAAGGTTTTGGCCCATCACGGCCAGGCCGATCAGGCCGATATCAGCACTGCAAAAGGCGTCCACGCAGTATGCCATGGTTAGTCTATCTATAGCCTGACAAACGCTTTCTGGACTGGTAATGCGCCGGAGCCATGGCGATTATGGGGGTAGTACTTACACAGCTTCGGAAGACATCTTGGACGGAGTAAGATGCGATGTGAGGGACAGGATGCGGTTTCGAGCCGAAGAGAAAATCCTTGCGAAAGCTTGTGGCGAGCAAATGTGATTATATGGCAAGGAAGAGGTTCGAGGTGAAGGCACAGCTCCCGAGGCAAAAGTGGATATGTTGGAACGGAACGAGCTGCGTGCGAGGGACGGCGAGGAAGGAAGCTGGAAGATCGATTGGCCGCTTGCTGCGTAGTTGCCCGCTCTATGATGCGATAGTCCGACGCGGTCAGCCGTCAGCGCACAGAGGTCAGCGATTCTGATCAGAGAAGCGAATCGAGCGCGGGCGCAGTGCATTACGTCTCTGGCCAGTGCACAGGCTGCGCAAATGCTCACTTAGCAACGTCCCCAGCAAAATCCGAGACCAAGATCGGTGGAATTCGCTCCTTCGTAGCGCTCGACTTTACGGCTTTACGCACTTCTACAGTTTGCAATTTTACGTGTAATCCAACTCTCTGTGATCTGAAGTCTACTAACTTAGATCGACCAGTCATCAGTCAGATCAAGCGGTGATAAACTTCGCAACATCCAGTGACGTCCGGACGCACGGACCTAACCCGCCGAGTGGCGGCTGTCCCACTCGTGAACATACAAGAAGACGTGAGCTGACCCCAGGAAAGAAAGAGTAAGTTGGCGGATGGAGCTAGTGGAATGAATTGCTTATCCCCTGATGTAATGCCGGGTGCATCGGACCGGCCATATGCTCACATAGGATAGTCAGAGGGGCAGTATTGAACTCGTGTACACCATGTAGATCCTATGCGCGCTCCTTAATCTCTGCATTTGGGATCGATAACTGGCTTGATCACACCCGCGCCGCCCAACCTTTTACCGCAGGGAACCATTTTCACCAGAGGTGTCCTAACTGCTTTCGCCCTGAGGCGGGGGCTACTTGCAAAGCTCCCACCTGTCATTAGGAGCGGCTGTGCTGCAAAGCTGGAATACCTGCCGTAAGCTGCACAAAGTCTGATGTAGCACCATAGATTCACCCTAGTGCGAGTTTGCCGACATGTGTTCCCACTGCTGCGGGATATGCTCGAAGATTGCCGGTCAAAACTCGCAAACAGTAATAATGAGCCCTCGTCATTCCTTCAGCCGTAGCATCATTACGAAAAGGTAGAGTAGAATACAGGGATCCAGCGAGAAGATCAAGCCTGATCAATAGGAAGGCGTGCGATGCCGATCGATCCTCCAAACCCAAACAATAGCAGAGCAGCTCGACCTGTGCAGTCCGGCATGCTAGTGACTGGGTGGATCTTTGTGAAGGCCAAAGCATCTCTGTAGTCTGTGCCATTGGCGAAACCAAGTTGCGGTCGCCAGGCTTGGGTGGGCTTCGTCATGTGCACTTTTGGAGTGAAGGTCGCCAGTTCCGGTTCTAGGGCCAGAGGCTGGCGTGGTACGAGTAGTTCGCCAGCCCGACCCAAGACGAGCTCCTCACGTAGGTCGAGGCTCCAGCATTCCCATCTGCTTCGAGGCGTAGCGTCCTCCTGACTGCTGCCTTCCCTCGATGATGATGGTACAGATCTCTTAGACCGGCACACCCCGAATAGGACAGACCTTTGCCGTGCTGTGGTGAAACCACCTCGCTCGGCGCGGATCCAGCCGAGGATCCTCAAGTGAGGCTCATCAGATTTGATACTGGGGGGTGGAAGTGTCGATACGGATAGAGAAGGTATGCCGGCGAGGTTGAGCGAACTTCCGTCCGCTGCAGAGGCGGGGCCGCTACGCTCTTTGGTATGAGCACTTGCTCTTCTATGCCTGGAGACGCTGCCATGCGACGACATCGGATACGACATTGGATTGGCGAGCTCCGCCGCCGGGCTCGGAGGCGAGGATCCATCGGTCCAAAGGCTCGCAGCAGTGGCGCGAGATCCATTGGGCGTGCGGATACGGAGCGGCGACCCCGATCCGAAGCCATTCAAGCTGTCGTTGATCGAAGCTGAAGCATCGGAGGAAGTCCAGCCTACACTCCCGTTAGATATAACGGCTAGCGTAATCCTCGACCGTGTCTCCACGACGAAAGCAGGCGCCTTCAAGTCTCCACCGTCCGCGTGAGCAATGTTGGTAACAGGACCGTCGTCAAGCTCTATGCTGCTGATTAGTGTACTGGTAGATGTGTCAAACAGCCTAATGCTGCCATCGCTAAAGCCCAGCAACAATATAGTTTTGCACAAGGCTACCTCGTCTGGAGCTGATCCTTTATCCAGGCGTTCGTAGAGCAAAGCAGTACGAACATGACCATGGTGCTGCTCGGGCAGATTAAAACCGACCGTGACACTTTCGCCGCCCTTGCGGATGCATAAGAGTTGGAACTCGCCGTCGCTTGACCCAAAGCTGACATAGGTCACGTTAGAGACAACATCGTTTGCATGATTGTCGCCTACGCATTGGATCGGCACTGCACGCCAATGGCCTGCAGCAACAGGACCGCCAAATCTACAGGCTTTCCCTTCCTGCTTCGCCACCTCCCAAGCGTAAATGGATCCGTCTCGGTGACACGAGAGGGCAACCGCTGCATCCAAGGCGTGAAGGGATCCCCTATATTGCAAGGCCAATTGCGTCACCGGGCCTGGTTCTCGGTCTGGTATGACCTCCCATAGAAGCTTCATGCCGTCGATCTGGACGAAAGTAACTCGACCTGAAGCGAAGCCAATAGCAAGAAAGCCGTTGTTACCGCTTAGTGCAATCGTTGTTATGGGAGTAAGATCATCTGCATGTCCAGACCGAACATCTGAGATTCTGGTTGCGGCTCCTGTCAATTCCAGTTGTTGTGATTCGCCGTTGAATTGCCAGAGCTGAAGATAGCCTGATGCATCTACTGATGCTGCGAGTCCATCATTCTCGGTTATAGCCTCGATGTCGGACTGGTGTGCATTGGTCTGAACTGAGACTCGAATCGCTGATGACAGGGCTGGTGAATCGAGCGAGTCTTCAATGCCTAAGGGGTCTGCTTCCGACTTATCCCTTTGTGCATCCAGGAGCTCGGTGTCCTTGAGCAGATACAGAAGTAGCATCCACAGTAGTGCTGTAGTGCCTGAGATAGGAAGGACAACGAGCTTTGTGAACCATATTACGGCTCGGACGCGAGGGCGGAATAGGGCCCATCCTGCAAATGATGTGGGCGAAGGAGGTAAGTGGGTGCTACTGAGCGACTTGAGCGATAGTATGGTCCACGGCTCGACGGTAAGTTTGAGCTCGCGCGCTCCCACCTTATTCAGCGAGTTCCACAGATCGGCGCTAGGCGACGATACCCACCACGGCAGCACCGGCTTGGAACCGTTGCCTAGATGGGCAAATGGATCGAAAGAGGAAGATGTTGAAGCCCGAGGGACATCCCAATCCTGTGGTAAGATGAAGGGCTCCTCCTGCTGCAACGTGAAGCCCGTGCCGTAGTACAGATACAGGCCGCCCATATAGACGAGGATCAAGGTGAGGCTAGCGGTCCGAGCGGTCCTTGCGCGCCACACCGTGCGCAAGAGTGAAATGAGGGCATTTGCTGGCCTCTCGGGACGCCCCTCCACCTTGTGCTCATCGATTTTCGCTTCATGGTTTGGGTTGCTGCCGCTGCTGCTTTCAACCCTTCTGCTTTGTCTTGTGCCCTGGGTCAGTAGATCGGCTAGCTCTAATCGCTGCATGTCGATGCTCAAGATGGTTATGAAAAAAGTCATCTGAAGAAACCAGTCCATGAGGAGAGAGAAAATTGCGAATATGCAGAATTCCCGCACAACTTCGACACCAATGAAAACGGCGATGATAAGGAGTAGCAGAATGTCTGCCAGCGTAGTTAACGTGATCGAAACGCCAACTCTGCTCAGGCCATGGGCGATCCTTGAGGTGACAGTCAACGAGATAGGGGTATCGACGATGGCTTTGGTGAGGCTGAACATGTTCTCGGTGCCGACGACGACGACAACGAAAGGCAATAGTTCCCATGGTACCAGATTGAGTCGGATGCCAAACAGAGCGCAGATGCTGACACTCGTAATCATGCTGATGATAAGCTGTGTTGTGCCAGTAAAGGCCAGACCGAAGCGCGAGTGAACCTTGCGTAGCTTGACTAGCCCTCTTGAGATATAGATGAGCACCAGTGCATAGGCGATTAGAAGGAGAAGATGGCTCGAAGTGCCATCTGAGGCAGACCGCCGAGGTAGGAATTGCAAGACGAGCTCATGCGGTAAATTTTGTTGGGACGGGATTACCGCCACTTGGCCGCCAGTTAGCCCCTTGAGCAAGTCGAGCCAAGCGGCATGACTAGACGAGATTAGCTCTTTCTTGGGAGGTGTAGAGGAGGAAAGCGAGGTCGCCGGTTGATGGCCGCAGCTTTCCCTGTCCGTATCGACGAGGAAAAAGGTGAATACGAGGTATTCGGCCCGTGGGAGGCGCTTGAACAGATGCCACCGCCCTGCCAATGTGGTGGGGATCGAAAGTGGCAGACCCAACGAGGTTCGATTGTGCAGCGAACCGGCCAAGGTTCGAGCGGGAGCTCCGTCCTGCAGGATGGTTGCTGCATCCATACCCCAAAACTCTAAAGGTGACAAGACAAGGCAAGAGCTAGATATGGGATCTGCCGATGGTCGTGGGCGACCAGGAAACGAATCTCGGGCACGCACACAACGAGGTACCGAAAGTTTCTCTTGATCGATATCGGCACCGCCGTCTTCGTTGTCATCGGAAGCTAAACCATAACCGTAATCGAGATCAGCATCACCGATGATTTCGGTTTGAATGAGATTCTGTAGTTGAAGTGCTGAATGGAGGATGCGCTTGTCGAGCACGCCAAAGCGGGGACCGCTTCCAGACATGATATCCTCGGTGGTCACAAAGATGTGCTCCACACGGACGCTTTGGCAACGCGGTCGTGATGCCGAAGGATGTGAGGGAGTCGCTGTAGCGTCCTGTCTCCTGCCGGTTCGGTACAGTGCTTCGGCGTCTCGGACATCAATGGCGCGAAGATCTCGCGCGTCGTCCCATACCATTCTCAGGTCGCTAAGGCTGTTGACATGTTTGCTCCCGCTGCTGGCAAATGAATCCATAAAGGGAGTACTGAGGGAGCGCCAAACGCTCCTGGCGTCGCCTCTTGCCACCCCCGGTCCACCCTTGGAAGCCCAAAAGTAGATACCTACAGCTGGGTAGAAAAGCGAGGTGATCACCAGGGAACAGATGAGCAAGGTCCGAATCTGGTGTTTCGAGATCCACTGGCCGTGTTTTCGAAACAGATCTTCGCCCAGACCGCTCCATTTCCTCAGAAAAGGCAGCCGGAGTCCAGTGCTAGAATCTGAGCGTCGCATCCGACGATGACCACGGATGCGTCGTCGGGTGCTCGGCAGCGGTTCCATGATCAGGCGGCTGCGACTCCGGCAGCTACGTCGAGCCGTTCCACCCCCAACTAGGGTCGGACACGGTTCGGTAACGCTTGCACAGTGGACGTCTTGAAATCGTGCGCAGGATGCGATCAGAAAAACCTTGAGCGTGGCAGAGGCATTGAGCAGTAAATCGACGTGTCAGCTCTTTACCAGGGCCGACTGTTGTTTTACTCTGCTGAAAGACAAGACGTATTGATCTAGCCAGAGGGGAGCAGCACTGCACTGCGACGAAGATGTCGATCGTACCAACAGTCACAATGCTGATCCGAAGAAGCAGGAAGATGTGATCATCGGGTCCACTCAAAGAAAAGGGCAAAATATCAAACACCGCGGGGACGAAACGGGGATAAGGTGAATCCCAGCTTTCGGCCCGGCCCTTCTGCAGCGGCACAACACAGCCGCACCAAAAGCGGGCACGGCTCAGGAACTCAAGATTCGAAACAACTCCACAATCACAACGTAAAAGCTCCGCTTCTGGTAAGTCAGCCAGTGGTTAAAGCAGCAACACTGCTCTGATTTTGGTCTTCCAGACTGGCTGTTGCGATCCTGCTTAGCATCTGCGTGTCTTCTGCCTAGCCTCTGTCAGGCAGTTTATACCAGTGTTGCTGCTTTGACGTCTGGCTGACTTACCAAAAGCTGAGCTTTTATGTTGTGAATTAGAGGAGCGTAACCAAGTCACTTCATAGAACGGAGATAGCATTTCCCCGTTTTTGTGCCGTTGGTACAGATGTCGATGTAGAATGGTAGGTGATTCAGCGCTGGTCTTCCTCGCTGCTTTGCAGCGGGGAAATGCACGCAGAGATACATATATATGGACCGCATCGGCGACCTGCCACCCATGCCACCAACACCCCTTCTAACAACTGCAGCAACACGGGCCGAACCAGTTCCGCCCCTACCGTGTCACTTTTCATCATGGCTCACTCAGGTACCATGAAAGCGCTCGTCACTGTCGAGGGCCAGAAGGCGGAGGTCAAGGATGTGCCAGTTCCTTCGCTGGAGGCCGACGAGATCTTAGTTCGAGTCAAGGCAGTTACATTGAACCCGACAGACTGGAAACATATCGCATTCTTGTCACCTCCTGGCGTCATTACCGGCTGTGACTTTGCGGGTATTGTCGAAGAGCTCGGACCTAATGTCCGAAACTCGTCTATCAAGAAAGGAGACCGCGTCGCTGGCTTCGTGCACGGCTCCAAGTATGAGGACAGGGGAAGCTTCGCCGAGTTTCTCAAGACCAACAGCGAGCTTGTAGCTAAGATTCCAGAGAACGTCACCGATGAGGTAGCCAGCTCTCTTGGCATCGGCGGAGCGACTGCCGTCCAGGTAAGCTTTCGCCCGGTTCAGACGTCTTTCCTCCTGTTGGCATCACTTGCTAACACGGTAATGCGCCACACTTGTCGCCTTCCAGACCCTTTTCCACCGTCTCGCGATCCCTGTGCCTGATTTTTCTCAAGGACCGGTCGAGGTTACTGAGGACTCGCCCGCGCTTTTGATCTGGGCCGGAAGCACCAGCGTTGGACAGTGGGCCATCCAGCTGGGCAAGGCTATAGGATACAAGGTTATCACCACCGCCAGCCCCAAGAACCATGCCTATCTCACCCGACTTGGCGCCACTGCTGTATTCGACTACAACGACCCCACCACGCCGCAGAAGATCGCTTCGGCCTATCCACATCTGGTGAGTGAAAACTTGACTTGCTTTCCGTTTCATTGCATCTGCATGGCTCACTTACCGCATAACATATCGTCTTGAATTCCTTTTTTAGAGCAAGGCATTGGACTGCATCTCGGAGAACGGTACTCAGGAGCTGTGTGTGCAATCCCTTGGCGCGGAGGGCGGCAATGTTGTTGTGCTGCTCATGCCCGACCCAAAGGCCATCGAGTTGCGCAAAGGCGAGGTCAACATCATCCACACGCTCCTTTATACCGCTCTCGGCAGGCCCTTCAACTATGGCCCCGCGCAATTTCCCAAGGACGTAGTCGAAGCCGATGCCGCCTTGATGAAGGAGTGGCTCAACGGGGATCAGGGCCACTTCTACACCCTACTCAAGCAGGGCACCCTCGTGGGCAACAGAATCAAACATATGCCTGGCGGCCTCGAGGCTATCCCGGACGGACTCAAGTATCTCCAGGACGGTAAGGTGTCGGCAGAGAAGGTAGCCTATACTCTTGCGTCCTGATCGCCCATTATTCGCAGTTCACGAATGGCCGTACGAAAGCGTCATTGCACACACACAATCGCTGACACCTCTTGCACAGTTTTCGATGCGTAGTAAAAAAGCCTTGAAATACATCACTTAGTGGACTGAAGCGTAGCAGTCTGAGTAGTGTAAGATTTGAAGGCTAGTGTAGTCTAAGGCTGGCGTATCTACGCATTACGGATTGTTACTGCTTGCGGATGTTGCTGGTATAAGAGTTGAACGGCAGATGACTGCTGTAGACGGCGGCCGTGTCTGCCGCGTTATGAGATGAATGCCGTTCGAGCTCTAGCTGTGCTTGCGCGCCTCGTGTGATATCGCCCATCAAATCTTGGATCACATCATGCACCTCTGCTAGCTTCTCGTCTGAGGTCGCCTGTCTCTTCATCACAGTGTCGACCTTTGCTGATAGCTGGTGCATCGAACGGCTAAACTCCTCTTGCTGTGCGCTCTGCTCTCCTAATTTCTTCATCACCTCTTCACGTAGATGCTGCGTCTCCTTTCTCTGCGACAACACTTGAGTTTTCAGCTCTTCGATTGTCTTCATGTGCTGGTCCATCGTCCGCTGGCTATGGTTGCTGAAGATGCTCAGAATCTCCGTTATGACCTTCAAATCCGTTGCACTAAGCGAAGCTAGGCCGGGAACACTCGCCGATGGGGAGGAAGATACCGCGGCGGAAGCAGCTGCGGGCGCGATCGCCGCCTCGCTTTGTACTGCGACAGTGGTAGACGCCTGTGCAGCTATACCGCTCGTTGGGGCAGCAAGTACAACGGGCGCGGGTGCAACAGTTGCCTCGTCATCGGCCATGCTTCGGCTAGTCGTAGCGGAAGTCTGTACAAGAGGTTCGACAGGACTTTCGAAAACAGAAGGGGTCGCCGTAAGCTCTGCAGCGGCGGCTGAACCCGCCGCTGATACGTTTTGAGCTGAGCGTATAGATGTCGAGGGTTTCGAGGCCACAGGCCGGGCCTTTCCCTTAGCAATAGTGAACTTGAGATTGGTGGCACCGTTCGGGCTTGATATCGTAGCCGTCGAGGAAGTCGGATCTGGTGAGATTAATTGAGTGACGCCCTCTGTTGCGGGTTTGACAATTTGTATGGTCGCCTCCTCTTTGCTCTGTGCGGCGGCCGGTTTCTCCTCGTTCTCGCCGTGTATATTCGCCCCGGTTTCAATGTGCGAAATGGGTTTCGCCTTTTTGGCTGAATTGGGTTTCGGAGAGGAGGAAGAAGGCGTTCGTAACGTCTCGATAGTTCTCTTGGCTTTTCTTACGGTTGACTTGCTAGGCGTATCCTTTCCCGCCACGACCGCACCGAGCGTGCCACTCAGGCCGTTGGGGTGCTCGGGTGAGATGTCCAAGAATCCAATCTTGCACCCTGCTAGCTGTGGTACACACTTCATCTGGGTTCTACCGGCCTCGATAATGGTGAAGTGCGTCTGCGCTTCGGTGATGTACGCCAGTGGATCCTCTTTCCATTCTTTATAGTCCAATTTACTGGCGCTTTTGTGATATTCATGAAATTGCTCCGAGTTCCTCTGAGCTAGCGCATGAACAGGATGTATGTACGTCTTATGCAAAAGACATCCATAGCAATACGAGTAATGGCATGGTTTGCACTGGTATCGACTTGCCAGATCGAAGAATGCTTTGCAGATTTTGCACTGGGTAATGTTCTCCCTGTAATTTTTGGTCGTGCGTATTTTGTGAAGCTTACAGGCGGCCATGAAGCTATGGGGCCATGGTGTTTTGGCGATGTCATGCTCGTTGAGAATTTCGACCGGCGCCTGGTCTGCACCTTCAGCTAGCACGTCCTTCAAAACCAGTGCCGCTGAGTTACGGATCTCGAGCCGCTTGTCAAATGGCATATACAGCTGGCAAGGCTGGAGGAGCTCAGCAGCGTTGTCGCATGGGCACAGCCTGCCTTGGCAATAACACATTGCGCATAGTGTCTCGCCAGCGGGGCATTCAAAAAAGCTGTGAAGAACATCGGCACCGCAGAAATCGCACTCGACGTAGCTGTCGAGTGTGCCTTCGATCCTATGGTCTCTCCATTCAGGAACAAATTCGTCTGAAATGATGCCATCATAGAGCTTGAAAACCCTGTGCAGATCCCGCACTTGGTGCGCTGAGGGCTTGCAAGAGCTTGCTGTGATACTCTGGACGGTCTCGGTGAACTTCTGTAGCGTCGCTTCGATGACACTTTTTATATGATAAGACTCCTTGCGGCACTGACGCTGGTACAGAGGCAGGTCGAGATAAAGAGCTTTCTCGAGGGTGTCAACAGTCATGCGAGACCATGCCACCTTCATCATTCGGCCGCCCCAATTGAGAACTTGATGCGCTGCTCGAGACGGAATGAGCACGAGGTCGCCGACTGTCTGCTTACACGCATACGTTCGGAATGGCGCATTTCGAAGCTCGTTAGGATGAGGAGCAAAGCCTTCTGACGTCGGGTCGCCGCCTAAGGAACGAAGGTATGTATCAACTTTCTCCCAATCTTCGGAGTGTGTGACCATCCAGAGTGCGTGAGCTCCAGGATCTGACCAAACCATAAGATTCTGACCGAGACTTGAGCACAAATCACGATGGAAGGGGGTACAGGTGCGACCTGGACCGAAGTAACACATGTTAGTGATGGTCCGTGCGTGCTTGTTTAGAGAGGCGGCCATATCCTCCTCCCCATGGTAAACAAGGCGGGGGTGCATGAGGTTGGCAACGGCATCCGTCCAAGGCTGAGGGCAGTCCATATCTTTTCCGTACATTTTCTCTTCGTCCGAAGGCTCGTAACTTCGGTTTTGGTTGCAGTGATCAAAGAATTCGCCCAACTTCATCCTTCGGTCACTCCAATTCGACAGATTCCTCACCGGTATGCTCGCTTCGTCACCCACTGACTGGCGGTAAAATTCTAGCTGAAAGAGCTCTCGACACCAGCTAGCCTTCTTATGTAGATCAGAGACGACAACAGGAAGACCTCGCTCTTCGACATCTTCAATGATAATTCGTCCTAGTTCTTCCTCCGAAAGATCGAGGGCACTGACACGCCTAGCGATGGTGAAAGATGTGCCCTGCATGATATCCGAAAATGTGACTGCAGCTTCCGAATGAAGGAACGATCCCAGAAGCTCTTTATGTTGTTGTGAGTCTGCCGAGCCCAGTGGCACTGTCGCAGTTGTGCTGGAAGGGGTGAGTCGCTGATCTGGTGAAGGGGTGGTGCTTTTATGAGGCTGCGTTCGCGGAGGGACAGATGAGGGCTTGCTGGATTGCGGCAGCAATGGCGCCTGAGAAGAGGGTGACTGCTGAGAGGCTCTCGGTGGCCTGTGAAACCGAGGAACAGTAAAGGGAACAGCAGGGCTAGATGAGGAGCCTTGGTCTGCTTCAGAAGCACCTGTACCTCTGATGACAGGTTTAGAAGCACTGGAAGTTGCGAAACTAGCTACTGCGTCAATATTACCAGCACTGTCAGTTTCTGCAGTTACCTGTGTATGAGCGGCAGACGACGAAGAGGCGTTCAGGCCAGACAAGGTTGTCGATAAGCGTGGCTGACGAACCGTGCTGAGACCTTCTTGTAACTGAACCCCAGCGGAATTGCCTAGATCAGCCTTTGAGAAAGACGCAGCATCGCCGCCTGATCCGTTTCCGAGATACAGCACTGAGGAAGTGTCGAGGCCAGGATCTGGAGAGCCAGGAGTTGGCTGCGACTGCGGCAAATTATGTGCATGGCCAGCATGAGCAAAATTTGAATGTGGCCCAGGCATTGCGATATTTTGTGTTGTGCGCAGCCGGGGCAGGCGCAGCCAAAACGGTACTATGGCTGCCGTGTGTAAGTCGGATTATTCTGATATTCTTTTTGAGGAGCTTGAGTCTAACGGGTCCTCAACCTTGCGTGAGTGATATTGAGTTGAACGTGTCTTTCGAATTGGCCAAAAAGCAGAGTTGCGCGGGGCTCTTTGGTGCTATTCCGAAGTAAAAAGAGCAAATAACGGGGAGATACTGGCAAGAAGGCAGTAGCGCGCAGAAGTCGGGCGAGAGAATAGTGACGACTGGGATGGGTCGATACGGGTGGAATGGGACTATAAGGGGAGAACAAGCAACGAGGCCACAAGAGAATCGTATGCCAAAGTGTCTAGAAGGCGAATCCAAGAGGAACTGAGCAAGGATGGAGCACCTTACAAAGGTGCAAGAGAGATGGGGAAGACTGTGTGATACCGTAAACGGAACAGATGTAACGGAGATGCGGCAGGTCCAGATCGGCAAGGCTGAAGAGGAGGGCAGAATAGGACAAGGCAAAGAAGAGCTAGGGAAAAGAGCACCACTCGTACGATGGCACAGATAAGGCGGACAAAGAGCGCAGGGGCGGAGAGTAGAAGGGGGCGATGGAGGCGGGGGAATGCAGACGCGCTGACTGGCTGGGGTTCAAGAAGGATGGAAGTGGTTAGCAGTCAAGCCGAGGAAGCATAGGAACAGCCAAACCCAAGGACCTGCGCCGAGAGAATGCGCGTAGAAGCGATCGCAAAGGAGGGACCAAAGGTGGGGGGAGACGGTGGTGTTGTGTGGGAGTATGGACAAGCAGTGCACGTCATGGTCATGGACAGCCTAGATATCCTGCGTTTTGTTACCAGGTGCGATCACTCGTCGCTCACTTTTCTCTGAGCAGGGTCGCGGTAACGGTGCTGTTGAGGTGCAGCTAGACGAGCTTGTTCCACCTAGAATCTATTCACCTCATTCCGGCTGCCCTTCTACTAGGAAGTGCAGACTTGTTGTCTGCGCTCGGCCGTTACGCAATAGTGGCCTGGACAACGCTTCGTCTTGTACGGGTACAAGGGAATGTCACACATATCGCCTCAATCTTGGGAGCTCAGCATTCGACAGCATTCGGCAGCGCCTAATATTTCGGTGCAAAAAAGTCAAGCGTGTTGCCTTGCCTCGGTCGGACGCTATTGGAATCCATCCGGAGATCGGATGGCTTTGCTGGTCGATAAGGCCACAGTGCAAGTCGGGCTCTGCTGGCGCGGCACTTGACTTGTTGCTTGACTTAGCTGTGAAATTGCCAGAAAGTCCAATGCAGCAGGGCTTGCATGCCGCCTTGAAAGAATTTATTGCACTGGTCAATCATGATAAATACTCTTGCATCGTACGCACGTACAGATTGACTATTTCCTGGCTTTTTAAAGTCTAATCAATTATTCCTGATATTCGGCTGGCCCGAAAGGAAGTCACTTACTCGTCCTTTGCCTTGGCGCGCAGCCATAAGTACTCTTCTCAGCCACACTTGTTCCATGGTCGAGTGCTCACTCGCTACTCTGTGCCCGCTGTTCAGTCGGACAACCAGCCGCAATTGCTGCGGTAACAACACACGTCCCTGGTTTGCTAGTGGTTCGCCCACTCCCATCATCTTTGACCCCCCAGCCACTGTGTATGAGACATGTCTTCCCAGAATCAACAGACTTTCTTGGACCATCTACACTGCTGCAGATGCTATCGCAATTATGTTACGAGTGCGGCAACACAGCGTGGGTCTACAGAAGCGGTGATAGACGACAGCGTTCCCTTTTGGGTTGGTCATGTGAGATACGAACTTGCCAAGAAAGCTGAGGCGCCTCACTAATACCTTGCCTTTTTCATGTGCCACTGCGGCCGCAGTGCAGACATGTTCTGTGTCAGAAAGAATTACCGGGTAAGGGGCATTGCAGCCACATCACTCGGCGACATTGCATACTGAGCCTGATCGCTGTGTGACGCGTCCGCCAAGCTATGACCAAGGAGTCGATGGAAAGCGGCCGTCTGCAAGATACTTGCCCTGTGTGCGGTTGTATGGTCGACATGATCAGACTGCGACACGATAAGGTAAGTGTTCTTATTTATGTAGAGCATCACATGAACACATACCTACAAGTTTTGTCGCCCGAGCCTCTTCCGGATGATGGCCGTGATCAGCTTCCCGACACTGTGCGCCATTACTTCCAACCTATGCTTAGTTCTTGGGAAGAGCTGATACGGGCACATGAGGTGAGTGGTTGGGCCACGTAGTCTTGGACAGGGCTATACCTGTAGCTGACAGACGTGTTCTAGTTCCAAGTACGTGATGGGTGCACCGCCATACCATCAGTACTTTTCTGCAGGCGGCTCATAGATGATTATCCATCCTCCGTGCAGTTTCAACACATGTCACAGTTGATCTGGTGAGTGGAGTCCTACACAAAAAACTCAATTTTGCCATACCTAGTCGAGCGTTCAGCGAACATGTAGCACTCATTGATCAAGGTGAATGAATTATCGGGCTCGCCTCTCCAGCTTTCTGAAAGGGCAGACCCTACGGCAGAAACGAGTGCTGGAACATGTCAAGACCGACCTTTCGCAAGCGAAATTACTCAAGCAGCAAGTTACTGCGCGACGGTCGCAAAGATGTATTCACTGTCTTACGACCTCTGTTGTCGCTGCGCTTATTTTCTGCTCTTGGACAGAGAAGTAGAGGACCTCAGGAGGGACAACCGCATTTTGCTGTCGCGAATTAGAGCGATCGAGTACGGCCGAGTTGCGCCATCGCCACATATCCGTGACCAGAGGTGAGAGCGAAGCTCACTCCGTTTCGATTTGGCAACGCTCACGATGCTGCTACCGTTTCTTTGCTTTTATAGAGACCCCCCGAAAGGCTTGGAGATGACAAATACGTCTGGCGCAACTGATGGTGGCAACACCCCTCAGTGTGGCATGAAAATGCAAATTCCAGAGCAAGCTTTTAGTTTCCGAGTGCAGCCGCCTTTCGGTCATGCTCCACAGCAGATTTCAACATCAATCACCGATCCGCGGGCTAGGTAAGCTGCACCCTGAGGCTGCTTTATCTGCCATATGCTCGGCAGCCTAACCTTTTATCGGTGTCCTACGCTTTGTAGCCTTTGTAGCCAATACAAGGACGACAGACCGACCACAACGTCTTCCGAAATCTTCGCGTTTCAACCGATATCTGCCTCCAACATGGGGCCACCCGTCGACCACTGCAACCCCACAAAGGCGGTTCCTGGGTGCAGTGAGTAGCGCCAGGTGATCAGGAAAGGGTGTGCTGTGGACTTCTATCTTGACCAGAATCAATCCTGTAAGGTATGACCACAGCGACATCCACCGGCAAACGTGGAATTGATGAAGGCAGCAAGCAGCCGGGATGGCTCCACGAAGCTCCAAGTTCTCGCAGGAAAGAGTCGCGCCATGATCCTTGTCAGAGCGGTAGCAGCGGGCCGATGAACTATATCGGTGCAGCTCGCCAAACACCGACTCGGCAGCAGATGGTATCCAAAACCTCAAATTTCTTGACCAAGACCGAAAGCAGACTTCCTCTACATGATCGAGCAGGTACATTCAAGTTCAGGCCAGCCTCAGCTGCCGAGCCTCATCGCCATCAGCAGCCATCTGCCGTGAGTGACATTCGAAATTGCCCCGGCACCTAGGCCTTGACCAACTGTCAAACAGGGGTTAGCGTGGAAGAGCTCAGCGTGTTTGAGGGTGTATACGGCAATTGCAATGAACGGTTCGGGTGCGTATAAGTACAAGATGTTGCCAGTGTGCAGTTGCGATGAAGAACAAGAAGAGATCGAAACACTTGCGTGATGGTTTATCCCAGGTGCAAGTGAGAAAATTTTAATCTGAGTCGATCTCAATGATATCGCGCTGCGGGTCGTTAAGGCTTTGACCCGCGGAGCTCAAGGGAGTCGCATAGCCGCTACCACCACTGCGAGAGATGTCTGCCAAGACGGGACCTCCGCCGAGCGTGAATGCAGCCGGTTGAGATTGGGCCGTATCCTCCTGCTTTCTGGACCTCGGCGCACGCCCTGATAGCGTAGTGCCCGAACCAGAGAAAGTCACTGTAGGTGTCGGCTCTGCCTTGTTCTCCTTACCACCAACAGGGATGACGTCGTAGCCGAAGAAGAGTTTGCCAAAAGGCAGATTGAGTGCAGCTGGGATCCTCTTCTCTTCTAGCTGTGTATCGTTGGTGACGATACGGGGCATGTCAGTGCGTCGAATCATGCTGAACTGGTCCAGCTGCTCGATCTGACGCTCCTTCTTCCCCTTGTTCTTCTTCCCGCTTAGCGTTTGGCCTGATCCCCCGAAAGGACCTGCCGGGGTCGCGGCGCCGGATCCGCCTGCAACGCTGCCGCTCATCATCGAGCCTGGCGTGGAAGTCCTAGTCGGCGGTATGGAGTCCACTCTGGTACTGTCAATGTTCAACTTGGAAGCCATGGTAGGTGGTGGTGGGCGAGGCGTGGGTGCTGGCTCCACATAGCCTTTGGGAGGCGCAAAGTCAACCTCGAGATCGGTCTCAATAATGGAGATACCCTCAGCATTTGGGGTGATTTCCATGACAAGGATTTCGAAGGTAAGACAGTTGTAGCTGATCTCGACTATATCTCCTGGTGTCAGTGCGGAGAAATTTCTGAATGCTTGCTCGAGAACGGCCTTGGGATCACTGATCTCTAGGAAGTCCACGGTCTGAGGTTGTATCTTGACCATCTTCCCCTTTGGCAGCGTGGCACCGGTTAGACGGACCGGATCACCCTCCGAAAGTCCAAGTGTCCTCATCATCCAGGCCGGAAGATGTACGTTGCCCTCATCAGCAATGAACTCGAGCACACCGGCGTGGGTCTGCTTGATCTCTGCGGATCCGGCAGTGCGCAGCTGGAAAAACCACGGCGACTCGATGTCAAGGTTGGTAAGGTGCGCTAGTGCTGAAGGCGGCATGATAATCTTGCCTCCATAGCTGACGTTCAATCTTTCCTTGCCTGGAAGCATTGCCATGCTATAAGCCTTGAAATATTCATCATAAGCTCGAGGTGGCCGTGGAAACCTCGGGTCTATCCCACCCTGCATGAACCGCTGGAAATTGCCGGCAAAGCCGTCGCCATCCATACCGGAGAACTGTATGATCAGCCAAGAGAGAAGAGCGGTGAGGTGTCAGTATATGTTACTTCACAAAGACTGAAGCGGAACCGCAGGTTAGTCCACCACTCACCATAGTTGCAGTCGCTTCTTTCTCTTCCCGCTTGTGCAAATAGATCCTTATGCCTCAGCACTTATGAGAGTGAATCCTCGACGGCACCAAGGAGAAGTCAACCTGCACTAAGTGTCCTTTTGGGTATTACTTCCTTGCTGTGCGGTCAGGTGCGGCCTTGTGACATGCACCCTGGTGTGGTGCAACGAATCAGTCGACTAGGAGGATGATGAATATGGGGTCCAGCGACTTAGGTGGATGTGCCTTCGGAGCGCCAAAGTGGAGGGTACGAATCGTGAAGCTTGCGTGGCTCGTAGCTCGGCCTGGCTCAGCGGCGTGCTTTGCTTACGTTATGCTTATACCGTTTTTCAGATCACGCTGATCTCACACTACGGTTCACGGTGACTTTAACACAGACGTACTTACCCTACTCACGCTGGAATTGTAATTCCTTCTTCTCCGTTCTTCGTCTATGGCGAGGAGCAACACAAAGTAGTGGCATTTAGGGCAGCAGGCGCGTCTGCAAATCTTCCAGTCTGATCAAAGCGCAGCGCACTCTTTCTGGAAGTGTTACACACCGACACATGCCTTTGACATTCTTTTAAGCTCGATCAGACCATCATCACGAACATCCTTCAAAGCCTTCCACTAAACGTTTGTTCGATATCCAGCTGTTGGCTTTTGTCCTTGTCGCTTCGAAATGTCGACTGCTGGTCCTCTCTCCGCGTCCGCAGCGCGCGGCAAACCCACACAAAATGCTTTCAAAAATGCCGATAAGCCTGATGAGGTGAGGAGGTCGAATCTCTCAGCTGCCAAGGCGGTCAGTGATGCGATCAGGACCTCGCTAGGCCCCAAAGGCATGGACAAGATGATCCAGACCTCCAATGGCGAAGTTGTCATCACCAACGACGGCGCTACCATTCTCAAGCACATGGCCGTCATGCATCCCGCAGCAAGAATGCTGGTTGAGCTTTCTCAAGCGCAGGATGTCGAGGCAGGAGATGGTACGACGTCCGTGGTCGTTGTTGCTGGAAGTTTGTTGGGTGCTGCAGAGAAGATGCTTAACAAGGGCATTCACCCGACCATCATCGCCGAGTCGTTTCAGAAGGCAGCTACGAAGGCGGTCGAATTCCTGACGGAAATCTCTACCCCGGTCGAGCTGAACGATCGCGAGTCGCTTCTCCGCGCCGCCAGCACCAGTTTGAACTCCAAGATTGTGTCACAATACTCCTCTGTCTTGGCTCCTATCGCTGTCGATGCCGTCACGCGGCTTGTGACGCCGGCAGCTGTCAACGCTCCGAAGACCGAGGTGAAGGCGCCTGAGGTGGCAGCCGGCTCTCGCCCTCCTCGTGTCGAAACCGACAACGTGGATCTTCGCGATATCCGGATCATCAAAAAGGTTGGTGGCACCATTGATGATACCGAGCTGGTCGAAGGCCTCGTCCTTGGTCAAAACGTAATTTCGGGAAGCGGCGGGCCCACGAGGATGGAGAAGGCCAAGATTGCCGTCTGCCAGTTCCAGCTGAGCAGCCCGAAGCCTGACATGGACAACCAGATCGTCGTCAACGATTACCGCCAGATGGACAAGATTCTCAAAGAAGAGCGACAATACTTGCTCAACATGTGCAAGAAGATCAAGAAGACGGGCTGTAACGTATTGCTGATCCAGAAGTCTATCTTGCGGGACGCCGTCAACGAGCTCGCCCTGCACTTCTTGGCCAAACTGAAAATTCTTGTCGTCAAGGATGTTGAACGTGACGAGGTTGACTTTGTCGCCAAGACGCTGGGCGCCAAGCCGATCGCTGATATCGAAGCATTCACCGAAGACAAGCTCGCCTCAGCTGATCTTGTGGACGAAGTTCAGCAGAGCGGTGCTCGAGTGGTTAAAATCACCGGCATCAAGAATATGGGCAAGACGGTCAGCATCCTCTGCACCGGAGCCAACTCGCTCGTGCTAGAGGAAAGCGAGCGGAGTCTGCACGATGCACTCTGTGTAGTGCGATGTTTGGTGAAGAAGAAGGCTCTGATTGCTGGTGGTGGTGCGCCTGAAGTGCATGTTTCTCGGCTCTTGTCACAGTATTCGCAGACGCTCAAGGGGATGGAGGCCTACTGTTTCCAAGCCTATGCAGAGGCACTCGAGGTCATTCCTACAACCCTGGCAGAGAATGCAGGTCTCAACCCCATCAGCATCGTCACCGAGCTCCGCAATCGACATGCCCTGGGCGAGAGGACAGCGGGCATCAATGTGCGCAAGGGACAGATTACCAACATCCTGGAAGAGAACGTGCTTCAGCCCTTGCTCGTCAACACCAGTGCCATCGAGCTGGCCACGGAAACCGTCTCATTACTTTTGCGAATCGATGACTACCACCTCTCACGCTAAGATCCCTGGCCTGTACTTGTTCCACTGTCGAATACATCGCGGCGGCCACTTTGCTCGCACCTTACACCCTTGCAATTGTGAATTGTTTCTCTTAGCTACCTCTGGCACTTCAAAGACTTCTACACGGAGTCTTCTACATAAAGTCTGCGGTACTCAGATCTTTTGGTGCTTGGCGCGGTTCTTCAATGCGGCATCACGTCCCATCGCGGCTCTTGTGGACATTGCTTGGATGGAGCTCACCCATTGCCGCTTCAGCCTACTCCGTGAGCGAGAAAAAAAATAAGGTTTGCTTCACAGCATGAAGCGCTCCCAGCACAGTATGACATCCAAAGGCGGATGAGAGATACACCGAAGAGGTCGCAAAAGTCGGACTTGACGCGGCAAGACAAGGCAAGTCCGAGAGTTGTGCTCAGCTTTCTTTTGATGACCTTCCACATTTCTAGAACCGTTACCGAACCTGGTAACGCGCTGCCAGGTCACTTCAATCACGAATACATTCAGAAATCGTCGGAGTATCAGCACCGGCAAGGGTAAGGGCTTGCTGCTCATGCGCATGGCCGGTGCAAAATCAATTTTGTTGACAACGACATCATGCTTTTGTGAGTGCGGCATAGCAACAACCTTGCGGTTCCTTGGTGCGGTCGATAAGCATTACAGCGTGACTTGCCTTCTCCCGACGACTCGAGCGACTTTTTGCCAGCTGCGAGGGTTACCACCAGTCGAGACGCATTGCCTGTAACTGTCCAGGCGGATTCGCACGCAAGACAAGGTCACATACATCCACACAGCCTGATCGAGACCGGCATCAATTAGTGACGATCGGTTGCAGTTACAGGAAGCAACCGACAAAGCAACGCTTCCTCATCATAATCAGGCCTCAGCCCCCTCGGCTGTTTGCAAACTTCGTCATGCCACTGGTGACGCCTTGAGGAAGATTGTTCCAGGTCCCCCTGGGTAATCCATGCCATTGCCGCAATGACACTGGATGGTTCGACACCAAGATGTTCATATGCCCGTACGGCGTCGCAAAGGATCAGACTTCCACTCGACGAGCACGCTTAGGCCGAGCATCTCGAGGCAGCTTTGCAAAGTTCTAAGTGCAAGGTTTTTCACAGCCACTTGAACCCAGTCCTGCGTGTAGTTCACAATGCGAGCGAAACCAAGAATAGAAGCGGAGGCCGGGCTACAGATTCGGTTCGCGCCTGCAGCCGTATATAAACCTCAACCATACAGTACGTTCATACGGCTTTTACTAGCCGCAACGTAATCAATTCGCGGGATCGAATTTCGGAATCCAGCGTCGGCACGCTGGTCAGCACGCATGAGGTCTGGAAGAGGGAACGAGCACCATACTAAGTGGAATGACAACAACAACGCAAAACAAACATCCTCCGCCGCTACAACGGCAGTGTTGGCTGGTACGCTGTCTGTTTGAAACCAAAGATGGGATCTGATGCATAATATCCTGCATGGCAGGCGATCGTCGCATACTTGTAACCGTCTGTAGTTTCTTGAGATGGTAGGGGATGCTGCCGCATGCCTCTCCTGCTGAGCACATGCACCGGCAATCCCGAATGCAACACCAGCTTCAGCTTGCTGTCGGCGAAAAGATTCGTTCACCACACTTTGTGATACATAGGATTGTGTACTTGCCGTACTCTACCGCCGTGGGTATAAGTAGGGTAAGCCGTCGTAGCTTGGGCAGATGGGATTACCGGAGAAGATGTGGGGCCAACTCAGCTGCCATCTCCCGCTGCCAGTTGAGTAGTGTGAGTGGTTTGGCCTTTCAATTGTGCAGCTGGATGTATATGTGTGGACCGGCCCTGCCTCAAGCTAAGTGCCTGCATGTATACAGAAGCAGTGAAGGATTACGAAGTGAGACCCCTGCTGAGGCCGCCTCGTTTGCCGTTCAGTTAGAATTCCACCCGAGCGATCTAAGCCACCCACGCTGCTCGAATTTGAATTATGTGGCATAGCGATCATTACGAAAACGTACCCCTTTCTTGTTCCCTTTGCTTTCGTTGTCTCGATCCCCTCGGACCTTGGCTCGACATCGTCGTGCCTCTGTGCATTTCGCATCCCTCCTTGGCAATTCTAGCTTACTCTCTTCACCATCCTTCCCCGTCCTGTCACTCCATCCAGCTTGCTGTCTCTGCACTGTTCCTAGCTTACTGTCCAGTTCACGACTTGGGTTTGGCGGTTATTCAGCGCCTTTTGACCACAGTCAACACCTAGGTCGTTGGTTGTCGGTTCAGCTATTTTTGCAAGCCAAAGCCGAAACGGTCACTTGGCCAGTTGGCTTCTGTTACAAGCTGTGCAGGCCCGAGCTGGAAACTCCTGGCTGGATTACGAACGTTGCATTGATTACTTCCTCTCACTGTTGTTGGTGCCATCTCGATCTACGCCGACTCTCTACATACCCTGCTCCTGATCGTCGGTAGGATCCGCCACCCTTGCGCTACGTCGAGATTGGGACCTCGGGATCGCCTCAGTTGTGTCCACCTCACGTCTACTTGGCATCAAACAGAAAGTAACAACTAGGCCTACAACGCAGCTGAAGCCAACCTTAGAGCTCGGTTTTTACTCGATTTCAACCGCACTGACGGGTCGGCCAAGCAATCATTCCCTTTCATGTTCACACACCATCCCAACGACCTTACGCATCACCTCAGCTCGGATATTCTATCCGCAATTTGAGGAGCATTTCAACGCCTTCAAGGCTCTACTAAGAGTTCCCTCCGAGATTAGACAAAATGAATCCCTTTGATCCCTCCTACAACGATGGGCAGTATGACCAAAGGTCTGCCCGATCTCACGGCCTTCCCTCACTTCCGCCTCTGACTATCCCTGGGACATCTCCGGCTCAACAGCAGCACATGCGTCCACAATACGAACAGCAATCGCAACAACCTGTTCCCCAGCAGTACCAGCACCAGCCCACCCAACAAACGCATGCACAATCGTTTGGTCAACAGCCTCACTTGAACTCAGGAGCCTTTCCCGGTCCGGGCGGAAGCCATGAGGCGTATGTCAGTCGTCCCTCTTCGGGACCAGCAAGGCCCCCGGGAATCTCTTTCCAGGAGCCACAGCGACAAGTTCCTTCCCGTTCTGGCCCTTCTCGAGAGTCAGTCAATTCGTATAGCGATGACAAACGCGGTCTTCACGACCCGAACAGCAGCAGCACAGCGTTGAACCAGATGAATACACTCGATCCTGAGTCTGGTTTCTCCGCCCACAATGCCAACTTTCGACGGAAAAAGTCTCTGGTCCGACCAGACCGAGAACGCATGGACCCGAATCACCGACAGTGGTACTATCGAAACCATGCTGCGCACATGGATGTGGTCACTGGTTCTGGGAATAGAGTAGGTTACATGCCCTCGACAACCGGCCATATGCCCCAACATGGAGCTGCCCCTCACGGCTCTGGCATTGCCGGCATTGTTGGTCCAGGAGGCGGTCTAAGCGGCCTCGGTGTCACGGGCCCGTCCAATTTGCCGCCCGGTGGTCTCGGTCGTGCTCCGCCCCTACGACGAGGCAAGTCAATTTTGGGCAGAGACGAAGACCAGGTGGAGACCGGCATCAATGTACTGAAGCGTGGAGTTTCGCTCAAACGCAATAGGTCGAAATCCGACAGATTCTCGAAAGAAGTGCCCCGAGACCTCGGCGAGGGAAAGAGTTCAAAGATTGCCCCAGGCCCTGTTGGCGCCTGGATGATCTACTGTTACGTACTCACCATTTGCTGCCCCGGCCCCTTCTTGCGCATCTTCGGTATCCGAACGCCAGAACAGCAGCGAGCTTGGCGCGAAAAAATGGGTCTTATCAGCATCATTGCCCTCTGCATGACTGCTGTAGGCTTCCTGACCTTCGGTTTCACACAGGCTGTCTGCGGCCAACCTCCCGACCGTTACAACCTTGGAACGCTCGATGTGGGATCCATGTCTTTCAACGGTTATGACTATAGTCTTGATAATTTCATCCACCCACAGGTCGGACCCTTTGGTGCTAACACCATCTACAACCACACGAACCCGGTTTATTCCGAGCCATGGTCCTCTGGTGGTCAGGATGGCAGTCTACTCTTCCAGCAAATCGGTGGAGCGTGTACTAACTTGATCACCGAAAGCGCCGGCGGAGGTCAGCCACCCAGGTACTTCGACTGCGCCTTGATTCGGCAGGACGGAACAACAGGTTATAGCAATAACACTATGTGCCATAACGACCGTCAAGACCTGGTCAACCAGATGAACAATGGCGGCATCCCAAATAACAACCTTGTTCGAAAACGAGGACAAGTCTCGCTTCAGTGGAATAACATTACCGATGCGTCTCGAAACCTAGTTGTATACCGGGGCGCTGTTCTCGACTTGCAACGGCTGAACAACCTTACGACTACACTCACATATCCGGACTTGTTTAACGTCCTCAAGAGGCGCAACGACGAGTGGGCAGGGCGCGATGTTACTGCCGCTGTCATGCGGCAGCAGCTGGACGATGAATTCGCCTGTCTTGAGCAGATCACTCGAATTGGTTTCATCGACTCGGAAACCATCGGCTGCGTTGCGTCCGAAGTCGAACTCTATCTGTCTCTCGTCTTCATTATTGGTGTTGTTGCCATCAAGTTCTTGATGGCCGTCATGTTTGGTTGGTTCATCTCGTGGCGTTTGGGCAATTACGCTAATGAGACGTACGAGCAGCGAATGAAGCGCGCCGCCGAAATTGAACAGTGGTCTGATGATATCTACAGGCCTGCTCCTGCCGGCTACCGTCCCAACGCGCGAAAGCACAAATCCTTCCTGCCAACCCAGAGCCGATTCTCCATTGCGGACCCGCTCAGCATGAAGAGTGGTGCGCGCGCCATGCCCTTGAACGAGAAGCGAATGACGCGTGGCGGTCGACTCGGCGTTACCTCGCCCCTCGGCGGCTCCCCTCCTGGTTCCCCTTCAATTACCGGTGCCCGAAGTTCGGCTTCCTTGGCACCCAAAGATCATTCGCGTCGCTCATCGTTCTCTGGCAGCCCTGGGGAGGGTTCGATGGCTATCTGTCCGTTCCCTCTCACCAACATCGTCCCTCAACCCGGCCCAGACCACCGACCTTTTGGATTCCAGCTGGCTCATTCCATTTGTCTCGTCACCGCATACTCCGAGTCTTTCGAAGGTCTCCGTACGACTCTCGACAGTCTCGCTACCACCGATTACCCTAACAGCCACAAGCTACTGCTGGTTATCGCCGATGGTATAGTCAAGGGTGCCGGTTCTGATATTTCGACTCCTGATATCTGCCTTTCAATGATGAAGGATCATGTCATTCCCCCCGAAGAGGTCGAGGGGAACTCGTACGTCGCAATCGCTGATGGATACAAGCGACACAACATGTGCAAGATCTATGCTGGTTTCTACGATTATGATGATGAAACCGTCGAAAGGTCCAAGCAGCAGCGAGTACCCATGATCCTTGTCGCTAAATGTGGAACCCCTATGGAAGCCGACAGCGCCAAGCCTGGAAACCGCGGCAAGCGAGATTCGCAGGTATTGCTCATGGCCTTCATGCAGAAGGTCATGTTCGACGAGCGCATGACTACCTTTGAGTATGAATTCTTCAACAGCATTTGGCGCGTAACAGGCGTCTCGCCGGACAACTACGAAATAGTGCTTTGTGTCGACGCCGACACCAAAGTCTTCCCGGATTCGCTCTCCCGAATGGTCGCCTGCATGGTCGAAGATCCAGAGATCATGGGTCTATGTGGCGAGACAAAAATTGCCAACAAGGCCGAGACTTGGGTGACCATGATACAAGTGTTCGAATATTACATTTCGCATCACCAGACCAAGGCTTTCGAGGCCTGCTTCGGCGGTGTCACCTGTTTGCCAGGATGCTTTAGCGCTTACCGAATCAAGGCACCTAAAGGTCCTCACGGCTACTGGGTTCCCATTTTGGCCAATCCGGACATTGTCGAACACTACTCAGAAAACGTTGTGGACACTTTGCACAAGAAGAACCTCTTGCTACTTGGTGAAGACCGATATCTAACAACGCTTATGCTCAAGACATTCCCCAAGCGAAAAATGATGTTTGTTCCGCAAGCGGTCTGCAAGACAATCGTGCCAGACACCTTCCGAATCCTGTTGTCGCAGCGGCGGAGATGGATCAACTCAACGGTTCATAACCTTTTCGAGCTGGTCTTGGTCAATGACCTTTGTGGCACTTTCTGCTTCTCGATGCGCTTTGTCATTTTTATGGAGCTCGCTGGTACTCTGGTCCTTCCTGCCGCTATTGCCTTCACACTTTACGTCATTGTGCAGGCTTTCCTGCCAGGACCCACGCCTACGATCCCGCTTATCTTGCTGGCTCTTATCTTGGGTCTTCCGGGTATTCTGATTGTCGTGACGTCGCGCAAGATCGCCTACGTCGGATGGATGCTGATCTACTTGCTTTCACTTCCAATCTGGAACTTTGTCTTCCCACTTTACGCCTACTGGCACATGGACGACTTTTCTTGGGGCGCCACCCGTGTAGTCCAGGGTGAAAACAAGAAGGAGAACCATGGCGATGCCGATGGCAAATTCGACCCTTCGCACATTGTCATGAAGCGATGGGCTGAATTCGAACGCGAGCGTCGTTGGAAGTCTGGCACCCACTCTAGGGATTCGACCTACGACGTCGTCCAGCGCACTGGATCACCCGAAAGGTCGGGCAGCACACGATACTCGGTCGTTTCTTCTGACACATTCCAGTCCAATCCTTCCGGCCAACACGATCAGTTCGGCAGAGCGGTACCAAACACGATTTCGTCCTCGGCTTCACAGACTGGGCCAGATACCTCTGAATTCGGCCACACAAAGAGTGCATCGGGTGCTCGTGCTCGGCTCGACTCAGTACCTTTGTTGGAGCTTCCTGCGCCTCTGGCTACAGATGCCAAGCAGCGAAGCGGAAATTCGCCACCAGGAACCGTTGTGGTCCCGCGCCCAAGGGCCACGTCTCCGGGCGCGCTGCCGCACAATTCGACGCATCCAGCGCTGGGTGGCTCTTCGGCCTTCCCAGGGTCACATGGCTCTGCACGAGCTCCTCCACAGCCGCAAGGGGGGACCTACGAAGCCTATCCACATACGTATATCACTGACGACGAAAAGAGGCCGATGATGAGCTCCGTATCTAGCTCGCCAGATCCGGAAGCTCAGCGCTATACAGGTTCGGAAGGAGTCGTGCGGCGCGGAAGCATCTCGACTGAACAGCACTATCCGGGGGTGAACGAGTCTAGCCACCCTACGCAGGCTTACAGTGCAGAGCCCGAAACTGATCCGTCCATGTCGCCCAGCCACGCCCCATCCGCCTTGACCATGTCGCCGCAAGATCGACCGGCGATGCGAGGATTCAGTCTGGTAGATGATGGACCAGTCGCCACTGCACAAGGTGTTCGTCAAGTGCAGCGCGGGACGCGGCGCACCTCTCAAATGCCGCATCCGTCGGCATCGCCCGTAATGGGAAGCAGCCGAAGCAGCAACTTGCCTCCGGGAGCAGCGCCGCCGAAGTCAGACTGAGGTACAGGCTTCCCTACTACCTTTCTACCTTGTGATCTTGTTGTCCGTTGCTGTTCATCAAGTCATTTTTTCCCTGTTGGCGCTGCGCTTCGTTTGCGTTACACTTTCCCATTTCAAGAACAGCCACGTTTCTGCTCATGGGACAATCTCTTCCGGTCTAGGGCTTCCTGGCGCCCTCGTGGAGCAATCATCCTGACGGTGAAAGTAGGCCGTCTTGTTTGTCTATTAGGACCTAGCCATGCGTTCGTTGTATGAGTCCCGTTCGCGCAACCACATCAAATCCCCCACGTCCAAAGAACAATCTTATCCTTCCCCTTGCGATTTTATGCCTCACTCCCTCTCTTGGTACACACACACATCGGAACGCGGCCTACCCTCGCCGTTACAAGCTCCTCGCCGCCGAGCCGCGTCACATTCGCTCGCAGCTCGTTTCCTATGTTTATAGCCACAATCAATCTGGACACTTTTCTAGCACGCTTCACCACTTTGCTGACGGGGCTGAAAGTACGAATTGAGGTGGGGTGCAGTCATGTCCATATCGCTTGGTCGCTTTGTGTAAGATCGAAAGAGCCCACCGGCTACCCATGAGGGGGGTTTTCAACGCCGCCCAGTTCGTAGCTTCGAGGCGTGCCGCGATGTTGCGCTATGCAGTCGGAAGCTTCGATCTTCGCTGTACTGTATTCATCTTAATTCGAACGGCGCAGTAGATATATAAGTAATTACATACGGAATATAACTCATGTGGTGGGTGTCATATGTTACTTAAAGTATTCTTCCTCACAAGCCAGCCGCTAGAAGAAACTAGTTGTAGATGGGTCAGGCAAAGAAGCAGTTGTGAGTGCGGAAATTAGTTGGTATTTCTAAGCCAACAAAGGGGGAGTACACCATCCACTGTTTGGTTCCTGGCAGATCAATCACTAACTCCGGATTTAAGGAACCACTTATGCCCAGGTCGGAGCTCTGACACCAGCTTCACTGGCAGCATTGCTTCGGACTGGTGACGGAGCGCCGCGGTAAGGTCCCAGAAGCACACCGACACAGGTGTGACAGGCGCTTGAATCATCAACATCTGTTGGCAGGCAGGTTATTCAAAACGAGTAACTGAGCTTTTCTGGCAGCAAACGCTCCACTAAAGTCATTTTTATACAGTACCGATCACACCACCAGCTTGCTCAAACACACCATCCGGACTCTGTGTCAATCTTACCTCTCCTTCTTTCCGGGACAGCAAGCCGCTGACGCATCCATCGCGACTACCCGTTTGTACCGATTCATGGACTTTCAAGTTTGTGCACGACCTCCTCATCTGGACTCGTCATTCTGGACCCGTATTACGACTGAGCTATCTCGCAAGATCCAGCAATAGTCTCGATATGGAGGCGGCCATCCCTCTCGAGCATCTGGGGCCCCCAGCCAGTTTGGGCGCGTTTCAGCTCCATTCGACCCCTTCTGTTCCTCTTGTGACACTTTCTTACCGCATCTTCGAATCTTCCTTCGCCGTTGTAAAGAAGAAGGGTGTCTTGACCCAGCTTTGTGATAGCACGGAAGGCTGGGGCCCTGTGTCTCCCACCCGCGACCTCGACTTCACGCCGTGTTTTCAAGAGGCTGCCTTCTGGGTTGCACCCGTCTTCCTGCTGGCTCTCTGTGGCAGCATCAATCTGATCTTTCTGACCAAATCCGATCCTCGTCCCCTGACCCGGCTCTCGCGCTCTCTCCTGCGCGCTAAACATGTTGGCGTCACGTTGCTTATCGCAGCTGCTGCCTATCAGGCATCCATCCTGTACGGCCTGTTTGCTAAGCCTGGCGACTCGCTTATGTTCTGGTCCTCCCTGGTCAACATTGGTGGATACATGCTGGTGCTTCCACTCCAACATCTCAATCACACCCGCTCTCGCCGGAGCTCTGACCTCCTTCTCTTCTATTGGCTCTCTCATACTTTCGCCGCCATCATCAAGCTTAGGACTTCGCTTACCGCTCCGTCGCTTCCCGTATCTGGCCAGCTCGTAACTCTGATACCTTTCCTTTTCCGGTTCGCGCTCGGTCTTATTGTACTCGCCATTGAGTGCGCTGGAGTCGAAGTTGGCTCTTTCGACGACGATGATGGCCATAAGCACACTGTCCTTCCTGTCAATGGTCATCGTCACAATGGTGACAGTCAAGCCCGCTATCGCTCTCTGCCTAACGACAGCAATGGGAGCGCCTTTAGCGTTTTTACCGACGGTGAAAGCGATATCAACGTTGCTACCTACGATGCTACCGATCCCGGAAAGGAGTGTCCTTCTGTCACTGCCAATATTTTCAGTCGGATCACCTTTCACTGGATGCAACCGCTGATGACACTTGGTGTCAAGAGATTTGTGACCGAGGACGACATGTGGGCTTTGCCCCCTAACGAAGACGCAGAAAACCTTGGAAAGCGATTCGACAAATATTGGAAACAGACCAAAAACGCAGTGTCCGGCAAGCCAGCCTTCTGGACCACACTGGCTTACGCCTACGGTGGTCCTTTCCTATTCGCTGCCGTACTCAAGTCTGCTCAGGATGCCCTTGCATTTGTCCAGCCTCAAATTCTCCGTAAACTGCTTCAGTTTGTGCAAACGTATGACGATAACGACGAGCACCAAAGTGCAACCCAGGGATACCTCCTCTCTGCCGCTCTTCTCTGCGTTGCTGTGGCCCAGACTTCGTTCTTGCATCAGTATTTCCAGTTGGTCTTTGTCACTGGCATGCGTGTCCGCGCCGGTTTGGTTAGCGCCATCTTCAAGAAAAGCTTGCGACTGTCCAACGAAGACCGTGGCGGACGAGCCACTGGCGACATTGTCAATCTTATGTCCGTCGACGCCACCCGACTCCAAGATCTCTGCACCTACGCCCACATTGCTTGGAGTGCACTTTTCCAGATGACCTTGGCCTTTGTGTCCCTCTATAATCTACTCGGCTGGCCTTCCTTTGTCGGTGTCGCTATCATGGTAGTCAGTGTACCTTTGAACACTGCTCTAGCACGCTACCTGCGAAGGCTCAGCGAGAAGCAAATGAAAGTCAAGGACAAGAGAACGCGGCTCATGAACGAGATCCTCACCAACATCAAGTCTGTCAAGCTCTTTGCCTGGGAAGAGGCTTTCACCCGCAAACTCTTCAGCGTTCGTAACGACGAGGAACTCAAGCTGCTCCGCACCGTCGGTATTGTGTCCGCATTTTTCAACTTCTTCTGGACTGCTATCCCCTTCTTCGTCTCGCTCGGCACTTTTATCACTTATGCCTACACCAATCCAGAGCCGTTGACAGCAGACATTATCTTCCCTGCTCTGGCGCTCTATCAGCTTCTCTCGTTCCCAATCGCCATGTTCGCAGGTATCATCTCCGCCCTTCTCCAGGCGCAAGTTTCAGCTGGACGTCTTTCTGACTTCTTCGATGCTGGCGAGCTGGATCCGGACGCGCGCAAGGTCGTCCTTCCCGGCCTACCCCAGCCAGCGAACCTGGAGGAGCCCTCACGGCCCGCAGATGTGCTTGGCACGCTGAGTGACCCGAGCAACCCGGCTCACGAACCCGGATCCGGAGAAGAAGTCGTCCTCATAAAGGAAGGAGAGTTCAAGTGGTCGCGCTCCCAGCCAGTTCCGACCTTGCAGGATATCAACCTTACCGTGAAGAAGGGCGAGCTCCTCGCTGTGCTCGGTAAAGTGGGTGACGGAAAGAGCTCCCTCCTCTCTGCTATCCTAGGGGAACTGGTAAGAACGGATGGCGAGGCGATCGTCAAAGGGCGAACAGCTTATTTCACCCAGGGCGGTTGGTGCATGGGAGCTAGCGTGCGCGACAATATTCTTTTCGGCCTCAAGTACGAACCCGACTTCTACCAACGTGTCATCGAAGCTTGTGCTCTGACCCCAGATCTGAACATTCTACCTGACGGAGATCGCACCGAAATCGGCGAAAGGGGCGTGAGTCTTTCCGGCGGACAACGTGCCCGCATCGCGCTGGCTCGAGCTTGCTACGCTCGCGCCGATATCTACCTGCTTGACGATCCACTAGCTGCTGTCGATGCCCACGTAGGCGCCCACATCTTCAAGCATGTCATCGGCCCTGAGGGTTTGCTGCGCAGCAAGGCTCGTATCCTGACGCTCAACTCCGTGGCTTGCTTGCCCCATTGCGACCAGATCGTCTCTGTGCGACGAGGAATTATTCTGGATGAGCGTGGTACATACGACCAGGTCATGGCTCGAAAGGGGGATCTTTACACCTTGATCACCGGTCTCGGCAAACAGTCAGCGCCTGAGGAGCGTTCGGATGAGGATGGGAGCCAAATCAACGACCTCGAAGTTGTCGATATGGACAAAGAACTTGACATGCAGGGACATGGAGGCGAAGAGGCACTCAAAGGAAGCAAGCTGCATCGTCGCATCAGTACTGCGTCCATGGCTCGTCCCAAGACGATGACAAAGAAGCAGATCAAACAGGATATGATACGGCAACTCAAAGAAACATCCGTGCCCAAAGAAAAGTCAGAACAAGGCCGAGTCAAGCCGGAAGTGTATCGAGAGTATATCAAGAGCTGCAGCGTGCTTGGCGTTGTGCTGTACATTCTCGCTCAGATCCTTTCACAGGTCATGACTGTAGCACGAGACGTAGTCCTGAAGCAATGGGGTGCCGCTAATGCTGATCATGGCGGCTCGCCACAGACGACCCGGTACTACCTGACGATGTACGGTATCGTCGGTATTGTGGCGTCAATTTGCATCTGTATTGCCCCTTTCATCCTCTGGACTTGGCTTGTTATCTCAAGCGCCCGTAGGTTCCACGACAGCATGTTCCAAGCCGTCTTACGGAGCCCCTTGCAATGGTTCGAGACGACCCCAACCGGCCGCTTGCTCAATCTTTTCTCGCGAGACGTCAACGTCATTGACGAGGTGCTGCCGAGGGTCATCCATGGCCTCATCCGGACCTTGACTGTCGTACTCGGCGTTTTGTGCGTCGTGGGCTATTCAGTGCCACCGTTCCTCATCGCCATTATACCACTCGCTTTTGCGTACCGCGCCGTGCTACGATACTATCTCGCAACGAGTCGAGAGCTCAAACGGCTGGATTCGGTAAGCAAGACACCTATCTTCACCTGGTTCCAAGAGTCGCTGGGCGGTCTGAGTTCGATCCGCGCCTTTGGGCAGGAAGCCCGGTTCATCGCCACCTCGGAAGCGCGCGTCGATCGCAACCAGCAATGCTATTTCCCAGCAGTCTCGTGCAACCGCTGGTTAGCTGTTCGCATTGAATTGATGGGATCGGCCATTATCTTCATTGCAGCAACCTTGGCTGTCTTCATACGGACCAAGAACGGCAAGATGGACGCTGGCCTGCTTGGACTGATGATGTCGCAAGCGCTTAACACCACGCAGACGCTCAACTGGGTAGTTCGCTCTGCATCGGAGGTCGAGCAGAACATCGTCAGTGTGGAGAGGGTCATGGCGTATACCGATCTGGCGTCGGAAGCGCCTTACGAGATCGAGGACCAGAAACCGCCTGCTGGTTGGCCAGACAAGGGTGAAGTGGTGATGCAGTCGTATTCGACACGATACCGAAGAGAGTTGGGATTGGTGCTGAAGAAGCTAGACCTAGACATCAAGCCTGGTGAGCGTATCGGCGTTGTGGGCCGGACTGGAGCAGGCAAGTCAAGTCTGACGTTGGCCCTTTTCCGGATCATCGAGGCTGCTGAGGGCAGAATCCTGATTGATGGTATCGACGTTTCCAAGATTGGCCTGAAGGACCTGCGTTCGGCTATCGCAATCATTCCGCAGGATCCTCAGCTATGGGAAGGCTCGCTGAGGGAGAACCTGGATCCCACAGGTCTTTCGGATGACGCGGCTCTTTGGAAAGCTCTGGAACAGGCTAGGATGAAGGACCATGTGCAAAGCCTGGAGGGCGGACTGGATGCTATGCTTTCCGAAGGAGGGTCCAACTTTTCTTCTGGACAAAGGCAGCTCATCTGCATCGCTCGAGCCTTTCTACGAAACGCTAAGGTCTTGGTGCTGGATGAGGCCACCAGTGCTATTGATCTGGAGACAGACGCCCAGGTACAGGCCATCGTACGGTCCGAATTCAAGGGTACGACCATCACCGTGGCCCACCGACTCAATACGGTTGTTGACTCGACCCGGGTGTTGGTGCTCAAAGACGGCACCATTGCCGAGTTTGACACGCCCGAAAAGCTGCTCAACGACAAGCAAAGCATCTTCTTCTCCATGGCACTTGAGGCCGGGCTCATCAAGCTTGAATCCTGAGCAGACATTGTGCTGCCGCGACGCCTTATACGACTCGGATCAAGCTAATTCTTCCACATCCTGCGAGTGCCTTCCTCTCACGCTTGCTGTTCTCCATATGCCGCGCTATCTCAGCGATGCTACCCTACAAACTAGTTAATACAGCCTTATCTCTGAAGGTGCGATGAGGCGTTGGTGACGGTTGTACGCCTAGATGTTTGGGAATGATGAGCATGTGTGTGGATCGGCGATCCTCGACCTTCATATCTCGAGTAAACCCCGATCTGCTTTTCGCGTGTTGGCACTTTTGGCGCGATAGGCCGGCGCGTAGAGAGGAATTAATGGCTTCGTCAGACCAACACTCGACATCATGTCTTCGTGCGCTCACAACCTGCCCCGCCATCAAACTACTTGCTCGCACTCTTTCGGCTGCACCAGCACTTCCCTTTGAAGGACGCATCCCTGGTTTTGCGGACAGCAATGGGCGACCCGTGGGCTTCTAATAGCACCACGTCGACGGCCATAAGGCTGGTTGGCTCTCCGTACGGAACGGATGCGCCATTCCAGCCTTCCTTTACCTACCCCATCTACGGAGAAGCAGAGACCATCTATGGGTACAAAGGTCTTACCATCCAGCTGGACTTTGTTTCTGGGAGCTTGATACCACGGCTCAAGGTTCACTACAGGGCGAAGAACGAGTCGACAACGGCAACGCTCGACGATGTCGAAGGCAAGCTCAGGGAGTTCCTTCCGGCGGATTACATCTCGGCGAGTAGCTCTAGCTCTGAGGAGCAGTTCGCGGACGCCATCGCTGGGAGCACAAGTTTCAAGCCTTTAGGGGACAAGGTGCATACGTACACCAGGCGCAAGGTCAGCAAAGGCAAAGGCAAGTCCGGAAGTAGAGGAGCCGCAGCGGGGGCTTCAACCTTGGCGGAAGACGACCCGGACGCGCGTGTATTCGACATCTATCGAACAACGTGGGAGACACCAGGCTTCCTTGACTACCACCGACGAATGCAGATCTTTGCGCTGCTCTTCATCGAAGGCGCGAGCTACATCCAGGAGGACGAGACGAATTGGGAATTCTATACGCTCTACGAGAAGACACCTGGTACTGAACGCCCGGCGTGGCACTTTATGGGATACACGAGCTTATACAAGTTCTGGTGCTGGCCGGATTCTTCTCGTATTCGGCTTTCGCAATTCGTGGTCGTGCCACCATATCAGAAGCAAGGCCATGGCGCGGCGCTGTACAACACTGTCTATGATGAGGTCTCGAAGCGGCCGACGGTGGCCGAGCTGACGGTGGAAGACCCGTCAGAAGATTTTGACCGGCTGCGCGACGGCAACGATCTGCGACGCATGCTCGCGCCCGGTGGATTCGTCGACCTGGCCAAGGCAGCCGGCAAGCTCCATGCGCCGATCGACGCCAAGTGGAACGAGCAGCAGCGGCTGGAGAGAAAAATGGCGCCTCGACAGTGGGCAAGGGTATTGGAGATGGTGCAGCTGATGCATCTGAACGCGGACGACGTGGAGCAGGTCAGGCAGTACAGGCTGCAGGTCAAGGCTCGCATCTACCGACAGAACAAAGACATCCTGACACAGCTAGAAAAGGCGGAACAGAGAAACAAGCTGCAGGAAACGTTCGAAGGTGTGATCGAGGAGTACGGCGACATGGTCGGCGTTGACATTGATCCCATCCTGGCTGCAGGCGACGCCGCGGCCGACGAAGAGAACGGCTACGCTGACGCGCCTCCGCGCAAACAACCTCGGTTTGCCTGATATTTCCCCTACAATGCCACGCGAGGCTCTCTGACGCCTTTTTGATGGCTTGTGGCAGCCCATGCCTCCTGTCGCACCTGTCCATAGGCGCCCATGCCTCCGTGCGTTTGTTTGCTGGCGTGAGTGTTTCGGCATACTGTGACTTTTGTTGTACTGTCCCTTCGAACAAGCGACTTACCACTGCGATTTAACAGCAGACGTTCCTGAACTGGAAACACATGGCTGAGTAGTTCTGCCCGGGAGGGATGGCCCTCATTGAAATCATACAACTTTCGAATACCCCAGGCCAGGTAGCTAGTGTGAGTTGTAACTAGTGATTGAGTGAGCGTTATGACGATTGAAATTGAATTTTTTTTTCTTTCGTTGCTGGCGCACAGCAAATCACTGGGGCGACACCAGAAAGGCTGTTGAGCCGCCGCCAGCATCTTCCCTTCTAACCGTTCTTCGCCAAAGAGCCACCCAATCGTTACAGACCGCCTCCGTCTTTTCCTTTGGGTTATTAGCAACATCAACATACCAGCACCAGCACCAGCACCAGCAGCAACAGGCAAGATGTCCGCTACTAACGGTGCCAAGATCGACAACGGCGTCTTCCACGCCTCCAAGGATGTGGCTCCTCTCTCGCCTTCCGAGGCTTTGGAGCACCTCAGGACCTATGCCAACGGCGATGGTCTGAGCATGTCCGAACTGATCGACTCGCGACAGCACGGTGGTCTTACCTACAATGACTTCCTCGTCCTTCCCGGCTTCATCAATTCCCCTGCCTCGGAAGTCAGCCTGCGCACCAAGGTCACCAAGAATGTCACCCTCAACACACCGTTCCTGTCTTCGCCCATGGACACTGTTACCGAGACCGAAATGGCCATCGCAATGGGTCTCATGGGAGGCATGGGTGTTGTGCACAACAACATGAGCCCCCAGGAGCAGGCCAGCGTTGTCCGCAAGGTCAAGAAGTACGAAAACGGTTTCATCACTGAGCCTCTCTGCCTTGACCCTAAGGCTACCGTGGGAGACGTCCTCGAAATCAAGGAGAGGCTTGGGTTTGGAGGCATCCCCATCACTGGTAAGTTCGCCTTATCCTCTTCTCTATTGCCCGCCTTCCGTAGACGGCAGCCTGCCGTCGCCGACCCGATCCTTTCTCCTTTTTTTGATGAAAACACAAATTGCATAACCTTCGTTCTTCCGAGCCTCCCCCTTAGACTTGGGGGAGTGTGTGCGGATGCGATTATTGTACTGATATCTTTCCCTGCCTCACAGGCGCTTCCCCGCGCTTTGCAAGAAGATACGCTCGGCAGCATAAGGAAATAGCTGGCTGACTTGATTCCATCTCTTGACTTTCCTGCTGTATAGACACCGGTGCCATTCACGGGAAGCTTGTCGGTATTGTAACCGCCCGAGACGTTCAGTTCCGAGACACCAGTCTGCCGCTATCCGAGGTCATGACGACCGATCTGGTTACCGCCTCCCAAGGCGTAACTCTGGAACAGGCCAACTCCATTCTCCGGGACAGCAAGAAGGGCAAGCTACCCATCGTGGATGCCGAGGGCCGACTGGTCTCCCTTCTTGCGCGATCCGATTTGCTCAAGAACCAGAACTTCCCGCTCGCCTCGAAGCGGCCAGACAGCAAGCAGCTCTACTGCGCAGCCGCTATCGGAACGCGGCCTTCGGACCGAGAGCGTCTTGGCCTACTCGTAGAAGCCGGACTTGATGTTGTCATTCTCGATTCGTCTCAGGGTAATTCTATCTGGCAGATTGAGATGCTCCAATGGATCAAAAAGACCTACCCCACCATTGACGTTGTCGCTGGCAACGTTGTCACTCGGGAGCAGGCTGCCAGCCTAATTGCGGCTGGAGCTGATGCTCTCCGAGTTGGCATGGGTTCCGGTTCCATTTGCATCACTCAGGAAGTCATGGCTGTCGGTCGACCCCAGGGCACCGCGGTGCACGCTGTTGCCGAGTTTGCGTCCAAGTTCGGTGTCCCCGTGATCGCCGATGGCGGTATCTCCAACGTTGGTCACATCGCCAAGGCGCTCTCGCTTGGAGCCAGCGCCGTGATGATGGGTGGTCTGCTGGCCGGCACGACCGAGTCGCCTGGCGACTACTTCTACCGCGACGGCAAGCGGCTCAAGGGCTATCGAGGCATGGGCTCGATCGAAGCCATGGAGCACCAGAGGAAGGGCAAGATTGCCGGCGCGACCGGCAAGGGCGCTGCCAAGGCAGACAAGGTCGCGGCCGATGAGAACGCCGCGACGCAGCGCTACTTCTCCGAGAGCGATGCGGTCAAGGTCGCCCAGGGTGTTGCCGGCGCGGTCCAGGACAAGGGCTCTGTCAAGAAGTTCCTGCCCTACCTCTACACTGGCCTCCAGCACTCGCTTCAGGACATGGGCGTCCCCTCCCTGCAGCAGCTCCGCGCCGCCGTCGGCTCCGGCACCGTCCGCTTCGAGCTGCGCACCGCCTCGGCCCAGGTCGAGGGCGGCGTACACGGCCTGCACAGCTACGAAAAGCGCCTCTTTTCGTCCTAGATCCTGGCGCGCCCTCGCCCCTCGGCAGCCGCACCACCGCCCCACTTGCTCTCCGTCTCTCATGTATTTCGCTCTGTTTATGTCCGCAACTCATCTCTTCCGCTTGCTCGCCGCTTGTTAATGCTCGGGTGAATGCTGAGGGGGCACGCCAGACAAACAGGCTTGGGTACGGGGGTGTATAGCTTGTCATCGCGATGCAATCGGAAGTCGCTTTGATGGGCCTATCTACATTGATGTGCTCATGGGGCTACGCGCTGCTTCCTTTTTTTCGGCCCGTCTTCGTCGTCGCTCCGCCCCAAGCTAGAGGGGGGCCTGCTGCGCGTCGCCGCCCGCTGCTGCTTGACTCTCCTCTGGCCGTCCCAGAACCAGGCCGGGCCATCGCCGTCTATGTGGCTGGAGAGCAGGCTCAGCTCGTCCGTCCTCTTCATAGCCAATTCGTACAGAGACGCACCCGGATGCGATACGGCGAAGCCAAAGAGCAACGGCAGCGCTGTGCGCGCTTTTGCCGAGAGCGCATTGATGACAGGAAAAACCATGTCTCCAAAACCGCTGATGGTCAAGTGGTGCCTGTAGGACGGCTGCCAGTCGCAATCATGCGCGGGCGCCTTGAGCAGCTCAGACTTGGGCTTCTCGACAGGAGACCGGAGGTCGATAAAGATCTCCAGACAATTGCTCGGCAAGGTCGAGGTCGCTGCGCCCGAACGCCATGATGGTCCAAAAAAGTGAGTCGCCTCCACGTCCTGCAGCCGGTTCTTCACCTGAATAGCTATGTACGTCAGCCTATCAGGATCGAAAACGTCGTCGAATCTTGGCTCGTGATCCGACCGGTAGATGGGAATGACAAGGTCCCAACCCTTCTGATTCGACAGCCCAATGAAAGCAGATTGCCGCATCCAGTATTCGGCCAGCATAACGCGGTCTAAACTTTGCTTTCCGATCGTCGACGGGAGCAGCCTACCAAGCCTCAAGCAGTGGGTAAAATTGAGATAGTGTTGCGATGCCCAGCTTCTCAGCTTGTCCTGATCCTTCTTGTCCGTTTCGTTGTCCAGACCAAAGAGTTCATCAAGCCAGTCTGAAACGACGATCGGAGCACATTGCGCTTTGTAAAGCTCGTCTTTTCTATCGCGTTCCTCCTTTCGCTTCCCTGCCGAGGCGAGCTTGGCTACTCTTTTGGCAGCTACCAGGTCTGCCGCCATGGAGAGAAGTAGACGGACACCCTCTTCACCCTCCTCCCCCAGCATGAGGCCTATGGTAGTGTGAGCGAGATTCAGATTTTGAACCACCTCTGACCAACGCGCCGCGCACTGATCTTCAGCGCTTCCACCATCGCCCCGCATCAATGAGGCAACGGCAAGGGACAAGGGAGGCTCGGAGGGCGTTGTGGTCTCGAAAGCGTCGACAGAATCATACACTCTTGATACCATACGTAGATGCATTGAGACCTGTTTTTGAAGAAACTGGTTCGATTGCTCAGCGATCTGGCTCGAGTTCGTCTGCGCCGCGGCGGAGAAAGATCTTATGCCTTGATGCCCAACATAAGTCAGAGGAATTCGTTGTCCTGCCAGAGCCATGATCGCCCGGAATTCGTCACTGTTGGTTGATCGGATTTCCCCTTCAGGCCAAAACTTGTGCGTTGGTGACATTGTGAGCTTGATGAGAATGTTGATTAGGTGCGGACGAGGGATGCCTATGCTCGATCGATAGATGTTCGTGCTCCACAGTGGCCTTCCAAACGAGCTGAGATGGCCAGAGAGATCACGGAACGTCAGCCTCTTCTGAGACAGATCGTTCAGTATGGCTTTGGCCTGCGAACGGAATACGGGATCGATAGGTAGAGCGCAGAATGGGTGAATCAGCTTGGTGTTGATGTCTTGTTGCAGCCTTAAAGAAGAGAGGCGTACGGCGGGCCCGGCAAGCGGCGCGATATGCGAGTCAGTGTCAATGAACATGAGCCATGTTCGTTCCGGATGCACTTCTTTCCAAAGCCTTCTAAAAATCGGCAGCAGATCGAGGAGCGGGATACACTCGTCAATCACCAAGAAAAAGAAGTTGCTGTCCTGCAGATCTGTAGGCATCAGACGCTCAAGGTCTTTCAAGTACGGGCGCATGTAGCGGTCAGCGACATGGCGAGCAACATTCGCTAGCGGTGTGGGAATGGAAGAGGATCCTGCTTGTGATGACGCTGCCTGGACCTCCTGTGAGAGACTGAACCGATCTTCAGCGAGTCTCGCAATCTTGAGGAGGAGATGCGTGCGGAACCTTCGCGGCTCTATTAGCTTTGGGCGTATTGCTGGTTCATCCTCAGAAGCTGGTGGATCCGATCCCGGCGCGGAAACAGGATCTGACCCACTGTTGGACGCGGCTTCGAACGAGGAGTCAAACTCGTTCGGTTTGGCGAGCTGGAGCCTGCTGTGATTACAGAGGTCTGGCGAGTCGGCTTCCTCGTCGAAGAACTTGTAACCGTCCAGAAAGTCGGGACCCGCATGGACAGCAAGCGCAAAGTGAAGAACCACTGTGCGCCAGCATGCTTGCGGACAGCGGTGGTGAGCGACGATCCGCACTCCCCCGGCGTGAGTCTCTTGAGTGAAACAACCACTGTTCTCAATGCGCCTGCCTAGGTGCAACGCAAGCACAGAGTAGTAGGCGCCGAGCCAACAAGCGACGCGCTTGTGCGCTGTCAAGGCGTCCAGACTACCCAAGGCAGGCTGCAGGAATTCGTAGACCAAATCGTCATTGGGTGGGAATGAGACGCTCCCATTGTCGTTGGCCTGAGTGCGCGTGCATACGAGAATGCCTGCTTGGTAGGCCGAAAGTTGCACGGCTAGCTTCGTCTTTCCTGTTCCAGACGATTGCAGGATTGGCAACGTCTTTGCATACCAACCCGAGGTGCTCGGCTCGTCGGTGATCGTGTTGTTCAAGAAGACGACGTAGTCTTGCAACGAAGTGGCAACGGAGCCCACCAGCGGACGAGAAAAGGCAGCCCGCACATCCCAGCGTGATTCGCCCACAATCTGTCGGGTTCGTCGGGGCTGGAAACAGTGACGGAGAAAGAAGTCCAAAGCGTCTACATACACGTCCGATGTGGGTTCTTGTCCCGGAACAAGCGGCTGCATGGGGGCATACCCCTCCTCGACGGCAGCCAGAACTTGTTCGTCTGTCCGCCAATCCAGTTTGCCGGCATATTCGGTCCACACCGCCTTGGCGAAGGCGGAAGGTAGCTGCTCATAGTGCGGACGGAGCACTCGAAGCAGCTCACCGCAGGAGATCTTGAGGTGGCCGACCATTTCAGAGCGCGTGGCCTCAGAACTGCCCTCCGAGCCTACGAAAAGCCCCTTGAGGAACATTCGGAGTATAGTACTGTCCTCGACATGTTTACGCAGGATGCTGGCCAGCAGATCACCTCCCAGAGGCTGCGGCTGCGACATCTGAACGTCTTGGATGTGTGCAAGATGCGCTTGCCTACCAGATACGTTGGCTTGATAGTGACCCAGTTCCAGGTGACCTAACGTGAGTGGAAAACTGGCAAGTTGGGGGAGACACGACCGCGCCGTTTGTGTTGGCCGGAAGCGGCGAGGGATTGTGAAGGGATGGGATGGCGAGACAAGGCAAGACGAATGAAGGCAAGGCCAAGGTGGACGTAAGGCAAGAGCGAGGTGAACGAAGGCAAGGCCAAGGTGAAAGAAAGGAAGGCCAAGATGAAAGAAGGAAAGAACAAGACGAAGGAAGGGAAGGGAGAGGATGGCAAGGGATGGGGAAGAGAACAGACGGATGGGATGGGATGAATGGGTGGCAGAGGGCTTGGACCGTCTTGATGGGGCCACTTATATATCACTTTCACGCATCCACTCAGTTGTACCCTACAGCCAAAGTCGACATGCCAGTGACTGCGCAGCAATTCATAGTGCTCATTCGGTGCTGCATTTGCTTTGACTGTGACACGATAGACACAATGAACGAGTGGCGGGCATGCGGGCACTAGCATCGCAATCCGTTGTTCCTGACCGCTGCTTGGCAGGCCAGATCGGTGGCGCAAGCATCAAGATGGATACAATCTGCTTTGCCCATACCGGAATGCGGTGAAATCAACTACATCTGGATGCCCAAAAGGTCTCGAACTTTGCGCTGATTCGACTGGTGAATGTCGTCGATGAGGAGCAGAACGGCAGCGGCACGCGCGGTGACCTTAGTCGATGCCGTGGCCAAACCAGGGCCCCCTGCTATACCCTGCTTCTCGCCGCTCACCATTGTTTGTGGCTGGTGCAGTCGTTCGGAGGAGGTGAACAGGTGCTGCACCTGATGGACGATGGGCTGCAGCAGATCGACAAACTCGCGGGTCAGATGCGCGGCTGCATCTAGGTCCGCATTGGTCTTGACAACGACCAGAAGGAGGGTGAGTGCGGACGCCAGGACGGGCACCGAGTCGCTTGGCGGCACATCGAGGTGCTGAGCCGACCCCGAGGGGAGTTCGATAAGCAGGCCGACCGTTTCCAGGGCCAGTGGCGTGATGCCGTTCCTGAACGAAGGGCTAGTCGCCGAGAGGTCGAGCAGGACCGCCAGCGTGTCGAGCAGCAGGGCAACGGTCTCGGGGCCGAACAGTGACGAGGTGCCAGCACCGGCATAGTGTGTCCGCGCGCCAGCGGAAACGGAGGTGCGATGGTTCCGCACCAGCTGCGCGCGATAGTAGGCCAGGAATCGATTCAGCAGCGGCAAGACGAACACTGTCCCTGCTAGGGTCGGCCATGACGACTCGCGCGTCGGCATCGTGGATATATGCGTCGTGCTGTTGCGCGCGCTCGAGATTTCCTGAACCAGCGGCGTGGCGCGCTGTAGGCCAGTTCGCCTGGAGACCAACATACTCTGTTCTCTACGGATGGACGGCGCCTTCTGCTCGCCTTTGGTCTTGGCTTCGTCAATCGCGCTATGCGCCACCTGGTCGGCAGCTCTGCCAACTTCTCGGGCCGCACTCGCTGACAGCCTTCCAGGCCCGGGCGCCGCAGCCCCAGCTAGCTGATAAGCCGCAAAGGCAAGCGCATGCATCATGTCGAATCGTTGACTCATCGAGTACTGGCTCCCAAAGACTTGCTCGGTCAGCACACCGGCGGCAAGGCGGGGCGCACCGACGAGCAGGGCCACCAGCGCCCCCCTTTTGCGTTCCTCGAACTTGCGCAGGCCGAAGTTGTTGTGCAGCGCAATCAGAGTCAAGGCCAGGTCGACCGCATTCTCCTCGACCTCCAGACCGAAAGAGGGGATGTTCGCATGGCCCGGCGCCGATTTTCGCCGGATAAGCAATTCTGCGTGCCGAAGGGCCAACTTGATCGACGCTCGGTCGTTCGACTTGAGCAGAGGCGAGAGCTGCGCGACATACACCGGCACCTGGTGCCGCTTCTGACCGTCCGGACCGCCCCTAAACCTGGGAGCGTGCCTTTCGCGGTCACTGTCAAAATCGGTCGGGTCGCCTCTGACGGTAGATGTTTTCCGGGACTTTCTCTGGTTGCCGCGCGCAGCCTTGGTGAAATGGGACGGGTTAGGCGATCGCAGGAGGCCGTCGACATCTGCGACGTCGATGCCGGAAAGGTCAGCGGCTAGCTTGTGGATCCCTTCTTCTCGGTCGCCTCCCTCAGCTTCTGACTCGGAGAGACTGCTATCTGAACTCGAGGAGTCGCTCCTCAAAGGAGGACTACTAGGGCGTCCGTCTCGCTCGTGGTGCTGGTGCCCACGAGGCGAGACGCTGAACATTTGCAGAAGGCTCTGTTGAGGCGAGGTTGCGTTTTCGCCGCGGACGATCTCATCATCGGCCTGCTCGTCGGAGCCAATAACCGATATCAGGGTTCTCTGTGTAGCGGCACCTTTCTTCGGCGGTTCCACTGAAGCAGGCAGCCTCCTTGAGATCGGCTGGCTTGGCTGGCGTTTCGGCTTCTCAACCGCAACAACGGCGTCAGCATCTGTCGTCATCGCGTCTGTTGTGGCAGCCTCTGTGAGAGGAAGGAGACCTAATCTTCTGGCGATGTCCTGGTCCGGCATGTTTGCACGCAGGATCCCGATGGCCTCGGTATGATGGCTCCAGGCGTCGCACAGCGCCCGCAGTACCCTTGCCTCTTCCTTGCCTTCCCCCGGGCCATCCCAGATGGCGCGGCCGAAGTCGAGTCGCTTGGCGTCGGCTTCAGAGGTGGTGGACTTGGCGCTGAAGAGCTCAGCGACCAGCATGCCGAGCCGCCGTACCGACGGCTCCGGATGTTCCAGATGGCGCGATACGCCCTCGAGCAGGCCAGGCGAGCGAGCTAGGCTAGAGACCCGGCCGTCACGTTGGAGATCAAGCGAAGCTAGAAGACAGACCACAAGGGTGGCAAGATATTGTTCCTCCTCTGTCGTCGAGCGATTCAGCCGGGAAGCGTCCGCCCAGCGCTCCAAAGTGAGGCGCAGGCAACTCGCTACCGAGGCTGTGTTGCCGTTATCGTGGATTTGCGATGCAGATAGGTGGAAGGCCCATAGCCAAGCCATGATGGGCGCTTGGCGTGGCTGGCCCAGGCAGTAGAGCGCGAACCGTGCCTCGACGAGTTCAGCGGGCGAAGCATCGTCATCGGTGTCTTGCTCTTCGTGGTCTAAGGTGACGACGTTGTCGCCTGAGTTCGGCCTTCGCAACGGCTGATACACATCGAACAGGCGTGATGCCGCCGCAACAAAGTCGTGGCTGTCGTTGGAGAGAAAGACGGTCCCTTCGATGCGCGCTTTCGTCCTCTCCTGCGGCGCGACCAGTGCTGCCAGCCCCTTGCGCCGAGCCAGCGAATCGAGCGCGGTGAAGAAGCCGGCGCTGACCCGGGTGCGCGTGGAGCTTGGTAGAGATCTTTCTAGGATGGTCCAGTTCCGTTGAGCCTGTAAAGCGCCTGTGGACAGCCCCCTCGCGTTGGTTGCCAGCGCTTGTCGGAGCAGCACAGGCCAGAAACCGGTGGCGTCTTGGCCGAAGGGTCGGGGAGCCAGGTATCCCACTCTGTCTAAGCGGGCGATGGACTGGGCGAGGAGCTCGGCCAGCTCTGTGCTGACGAAGTCTGCCTGCAAGGCCTGCGCGATGCCTCTGACGAAGACAGACGAGAGCCACTGGTCCGGATGCGTCGTGGGGGGAGGGTTGCCGAGGGTGAAGTTGGCGACTCGGTCCGGGAGGGATGCGAGCAGACGCAGGGTGTCGGACCAGGCTACGTGGCGGCGGGCCTTGTTCTTCTCCTGCAGCAGAGCGGCGGCGATGGCGGGGAGGGAGAGTGCCTGTGAGGCATGCTGGCAGAGCTCTAGCAGGAGGGTTTCGACGGGGGGAGGTAGCTGCGGCAGGGTGGTGGCTGCTTGGGCGGGGTCGGCCACAGTGGTGGAGGGCGGGGGGTTCGAGGCGGCGTGAATGCGGGCGGACGCCAGCGTGCGCGAGAGGACCCGGAGGGCGCACTGCTGCACGAGACCCGTCGAGGCTGCCGCGGTGTGCGGCAGGCCGAAGAAGCAGGTGTGGACGAGCTGGTCGAAGGCGCACGCCTCGAATGCGCCGCGCCAGTCCACCGCCACCCGCACCAGCAGTGCCTCCTGCACCGCCTCCACCACGGACACCCCCACCGCGCCATCCGCCAACCCCGACCCCGCCCGCACATCCAGCCCGCGCGGCAGCTGACCCGCCCCAAACAACCCCCGCAGCGGCACCGCAAACATCGCCACCACCTCCTCCACCGAACCAAACCGCACCGCCCCCCCCCGCACCGCCTCAAACAGCTGCCGCTGCTTGGCGCTCGCATCTGCGTCGCTCCCCATCCTTGCGCCCAGCCGTCGTGATGCAGTCGCCCGAGTAAGGACAGAGTAGAGAGCAAACCAGTCGCCCACCGCCCATGGCCGGTTTTCGATCTGCTCTCCGACATCCGAAATCACTCTTGACTGACTCACACCTCACCTCTGGACTGGAACTGTGCTGCCCATGAATGCGGACCAGGGTCGTCGCTGGGCTTCACTCAGCGAGCGCAATGTAGTATAGTGTCAATGCTGCGCTCGAACGAAGTGGCAACTAGCGGTAGAAAGAGGACAAATTCTGGTACAATTTCAGGCGTGCGCAGTAAGGCTAGGGAGGCGCGGGATCAGTAGGGGCGGAAGCGCCTGCCGGCCTTGAGGCGGGCGACCTTGTGCTTGTCAGCCTCGAACTTGGCGCGGAGGTCGGCGAGCTGGTCGCGCTTCTTCTCGCGCAGCTGGAAGCGGTAGAAGTCCTCGAGGCCCTGGCTCTTGTTCTTTGTGTTTTGCTGGAAGTCGCGGTGGGCGATGCCGACCGAGCCGCCGCCGTCTGCGCTGGCGCCGGCGCGGCCGTACTTGCCGGAGCGCTGGACGATGATGAAGCCGTCCTCGTCCAGCAGCTCGCCGTTGGCGCCGACGGTGACGCCCCGGACGCCCACCTTGCGCGGCAGCGGGTGCGCCTTGCGGTACTGGTAGAGCTCCACCTTGGAGTTGGCCCACGCCCGCACATCCTCCAGCTCAGGCCGACAGAGGCTGTGCTGCTCGAGCAGGTAGCCCAATCCCGCGGGCGGCACCCCGGCGCCGGCATGCAGCAGAAACGCCGCCGAGGTGGTGGTGCGCGTCTTCTTGCTCGGACGCGTCGGCGCCTGCGGCTGCTCGAGCTGCTGCTCGATCTCCGCCTGCCGCTTGGCCTCCTTGCGCAACGACTTGAATGGGTCGTCCCACCGGATCCCGCCCTTGACCAGCTCCAGCGCGCGTTCCAGAGACCCAGCATCCAGGAAGACAACATGGGCAGAAGAGCACGTCGGCAGGAATCCCTGTGAGCCCATACTGGCTCTTGGATCCATACTCGGCAGCGGGATCACTCGAGGCACCCTCGCCGTCGAAGCCCTGGCCGCCTTGCCCTTGCCCTTGTCCTTGCCGCCTGCCTTGGAACTCGACGGCGACGGCTGCGCGACTGCATCCTGATCGTCGTCCTCGCCGAGGCCCTTCTGCTCCCTCTCGTCCTCTTCGTCCTGGCCTGCTGCGGGGCTCGATCTGAATCTCACCGCCGAGAGCGGCCCGGCGTTGAGGAAGATGTGGCGCAGATGCGACTCGGTGGTGTCCGTGGGCAGGTTGGAGAGGAACAGCGTGCGTTCTGGCGGCAGGTCGTCCGCCTCGCCATGCTGCGACGCGGCTGCTGTGCTTTCGCGCTGCCTCCGCACGTAGATCCAGTGCTGCACGTCCGCTGCTGTCCCCACGCTGCTCGGCTGTACAGCGACCGGCACCGCCAGAAAACCGTTCGGCAGTAGTATGGAAGAAGCCGTGGACGAACTGGCGCTCGAAAGCCGATGCGTGCTGGACGAGGCGACTCCCGCTGCTGACACGCCCGGCTCTTGCGCCGCCTCTGACGACTTCCGTGCCGACTTCTTCACCATCTCGGCCTTGTCTTGACGATAGAATGAACGCAGGATAGCAGGATGTCGCCCCGTTCCAAGAAGAAAAACAGCCTTATCTGCACCGCTTTCGAGACGCAATTCAGACGGGAAATTTTTCGCGTGTGGAGTGAGTGAGTACAGATGTTAGAGTGTTTGCCATCTACCCCGACCGGCCGAGACAACAACCTTCCACCACATCAATTCTCATTCATTCAGGATGGTGGTTGACAAGCAGCTCTTAGTGCGACATAAGAGTGGGTTCATTCAAGACCCAGATACAAGCCACGACAGATACACGGACAATACCAGTACGCTAGCATCACCAACGATGATGTCGAACTGAAGTAGACCAAAAGTGTCTAGGGAGTAGAGGGAGTTTAGAGGGGCGAAAGCGAGAGGACTACTTTTTCTTCTTCTTGGAAGCCTGGGTGGGTGTGCCGGAGCGGCTGTTGGTCCCGTTGCTGGCGGTGTCGAGCGCCCTCTTCTTGTTGGCGCCCTTGCCGGCGTTGAGCTCCTCCTCCTCCTTGAGCACCATGAGGAGCAGCGTGTTGCATCGTCGGCCGAGCTCCACCGCTGTCCGCGACTTGATGAACCAGTCAAAGCGGAAGCCAGGATGGACCGCAACGTCCTTCTTGATCCGGTCGTAGGTGTCGCCCTCCGCCAGGCCGTACTCGGCCAGCTTGACCAGCAGGAATTTGTCCTCCTCTTCCGAGTACGACTTGCCCTTGTTCTGGCCATAGTGGATCTTGACCTCCTGGATCGGATTTTTGTATCCGCTCACCTTGCGCTTCAGCACGCTCTCCTGGTACTGCTGCTTGGCCAGTTTCGTCTCTCCTTCCTCGATCCGGCTGATCAGCTTCTGGTAGTCCGCCAGCTCCGAGATCCGCTCCCAGAATACCTTGCTGTAGTCTCGCACCTCTTTCTCCGTCTTGGATCCGTCGGGCATCTCGGACGCGATCAGCGCAAACGCCTTGCGCCCGTATCGCTCGCATCCGCGGACAAAGATCTGGAACTCCCTCCGGTTCCAGTGCGAGAAGCCTTGCTGTGCCAGCGCCTCCTTCTCTTCCAGCTCCTCATCCGACAACGCCTGGGCCGTGTCGATAAACTGCTGTTCGCGCTCTCGCTCGTCTTCCACCTCCTGCGCCGTCTCCCCTCCGCTCGGCTCGCGCAGCGGCACGCGGTAGCCGATCGACCTTTGATAGGCCGCCGTCTCCCGCTCCTGCAGCTCCGCCAGTCGAGGCGGATAGAACTGAAAGTCGTTGATGTTGATCTGCTTGGGCGCGCGTGGCGCCTTTGGCTGCGTAGGCTTTGGCCCGATGCGCATCGCATCTCGGTAATAGCTGTCTACGCTGTAGTTTGCCTTGCGCTCACGCTTGCTCGGCTCGATCCAGAGCTGGGCGATCGGCTTTCGCTCAGTAAAGTCGTTGCCCTCCCAATTGTAGACGGTGTCCGACTTGAAATTGTTCAGGTCGTCCAGGTTAAGGCCTTGGTACTTGGCTTGGATCGCCTGCGTACGCTCCTCGCCTTTAGAGATGATCTCATCAATGTCCTCGTTGATAGACATGTCTTCTTTCTGGCTAATGATCTTCTCGGCCCCGTGTTGGATCATGTCGACAAGGTCGTCTTTGGACTGCGCCGCCTTGGCTGCTTGTTGCGCCCGGCCCTGCTGGATAACCAGCTGGTCCAGACGCAGCTTCTGGGCAGCCCGGTCGAGGATCCGCTCCTCGATAGCGTGCTCGGTCACGAATCGGTAGACGTATACCTGTTTGGTTTGTCCGATTCGATGAGCACGATCCATGGCCTGAAGGTCCGCCTGTGGATTCCAATCCGAGTCGAAAAGCACCACGACATCGGCAGAGGTCAGGTTGATTCCCAGACCGCCGGCTCGGGTGGTCAGCAAGAAGATGAACTTCTCAGAGCCAGGCTTGTTGTACTCGTCAATAGCAGCGATACGATCCTCGTGGGCGGTCGAGCCGTCGATCCGGCTATAGCCATACTCGCGGAAGAGACAGTAATCTTCGAGGATATCGAGCATGCGGCTCATTTGGCTGAAGATCAGCACCCTGGATCCTCTCTCTTTCATCTTGTTCAAGAGGCGATCCAGGATGACCATCTTGCCCGAGTTGTCCACCAGATGCTCGTCCGTGGTGAACGGAGGCCCCGGTTCGGCACCGTCAAACAGGTAAGGATGATTACAGCACTTTCTCAGCTGCATGACAATGTTGAGGAGGCGCGTCTTGCCCTCCTTTCTCCCAACGCCGCCATTGACAGCATCAATGTCCTTTTCCAAGATGCTCTTGTACCAGCGGCGTTGCATGTCTGTCAGGCCGACAAAGATATTGATTTCTTTCTTGGGCAGAAGAGACCGTTCCACGTCGGCCTTGACGCGACGCAGCAAGAAAGGCCGGAGCACCTTGTGTAGCTGCTGTACAACCTGGTCCTGATTCTCTTCGCCCTTGCCTCTAAACCAAGACTCAAAGTCTTCCGAGTTGCTGAACACGTCTGGCAGCAGGAAGTTCAGGAGAGACCAGAGTTCCATAAGGTTGTTCTGAAGAGGTGTGCCTGTGATCAGCAATCGAGATCGAGAGTTGAAGGCTCGCACGATCTGCGACAGCATGGAATCGACATTCTTGATTCTGTGAGCTTCATCAATAATGATGTACTCCCAAGAGAGCTTTTTGAGCGCGGACTTTTCTCGAAGACACATCTCGTAGGTGGTGATCAGCACATCAAAGTCTTGCGGCAAGAGGTGATTCTGGATGACGGTATCTCGCTCCTCCTTGGCGCCCTTGAGCGTAACGACGTTGAATCCAGGAACCCAACGCTGGAACTCGCGGTACCAGTTATCGAGTGTAGACTTGGGAACAACTACCAGATGGAAGCCAGGTGTATCGCGGAAGTCTCTAAGGTAACCCAAAAAGGAGATGGTTTGCAATGTCTTGCCAAGACCCATCTCGTCAGCCAAGATACCATTGATGCCATTGTGGTAGAGCGAGATCATCCAGTTGAGACCTTGCACCTGATAATCCCGCATTGTGCCTCCCTTGACATAGGATGGCGATTCATTAAAGACAAAAGCAGCCTGTTCTTGGTCATCTCCTTCCTTGAGGAGCTCCTCGTCCTCCTCTTTTTCCGTCTTCCTGCGCCGGTTGTCGCCGCCTTTCTTGGCCTTTTTTGCGCTTGCATGCTGAGATTCGTCGAGCATTCTGGCAAATTCTTGGTCGCGCTCCTTCTTGATATCGATAAAGTGCTGGAAGAGCTCGGTCTGGCCGAGCAGATAGGAGAAGCGCTTCATGCTATCTGCCAGCTTGGACTTGTTCATCTCGGAACGGGTGTTCTCCAGGTCCTCGTTCTGCGCCGCTTTGACGGCCCTTTCATGTTTGCGAGCGGCAGCCCGCTCGTTCTTCTCTTTTTCCTTTTCGAGCTGACGAGCGGTCTTGGAGGGCGAGGAGATGGAGGCGTCTGCATCGTCATCCAGCTCATCCTCATCATCGGATTTGTATGGTGGTGTCTGTGCACGGGAGACGGAAGCAGAGGCGGTTGGGGCTCTGCTCAGATCGCCAGAGGCGGGGATATAGTCGGACAGCTTGTCCTGATCTTCCCAGTTCTTGGCATCTCGCATGGCAGGTGGCAAGCCCGAAGGCTTAAGATGGCCATTGGAGCCGTTCGATGTTGCAGACATGATGTTCTGTAGGCCGCTACCGAGCGATGGTGTGGCCTCTGCGAAACCGGCAACGCGTTGATAAGCAGACCAGATCCGGGACAGCCAACAGCGGGCAAAAGGCAGATGATCAACGCGCCAGACCTGCTCCGCTGTTGGAAAGCTGTCGTCACCTTGGTAGAGGGGCGAAATCTGTTGATGGTATGGGAGAGAGACGCGTCGAGAGGACCGTGGCGATGGACGGCGTTCGGTGGAAAGGCGGGTGTGTGGTAAATGTTGAAAGAGGGAGCTGATCGTCGGCGTGTGCTTGATAGCAAGATGGACGAAGTCGAACGGAGCGAAGAGGTGTCAAGCACGACGCGGTGTTGTGAAGGTGAAGAGCCGAGGCAAGACGAGGCGAGAGGAGAGGGAGGATGCGGATTGACAAAGCGGAAGCTGAGCAAGAGCGCCTGCTCTTGAAATCCTTACTATCACGGCAGGGCAGCAGAGCCGGGCAAAGCTTTCGCCAGTGAGGGTGGGCTGTGAGAAGAATCGCCGAGACGGAATGCGAGCCCACTTTTCCCGGCCGGTTGGACTGCGCGCCGCTATGTTGGACAAGCAGAGGTGGAGCTGACTGGCTAGATCTTTTCGCGTCTGTATCGTTTTACGCCAGATACCCAGACGCGCAGCGCGGTCGAGTTGTTTTTCGTGTTCGTCTGCGTCTGTGGGAGCGCTTCTCGATCTAACATCAAGCGTGCTCTTATTCACATTCACATCGCTACGCTTGCTGCCACGAACGTGCACATCCAGGGCCGTGATGGAAGGGGCAAGTCGAGACGTCTATGTTGCGATCTGTCTGTCGGCTGATCATTTACAGGTACAAACGGACAGGATGAGGAGAGGGAAGAGAGGGAAGATGGGTTTTTTTATACATGTTCATTTCGACGGTTCGCTCAACTCGCGATACTCGACCAGACGCAGGAGGTTCCTCTGCAGCATGGCAATCGTTGTTTTGCCAATAGCAGGCAGATACATCGAGGCTTTGGTCCTGACGTCAGGCTGGAAGTTCTTTTCGCTGGAAAAGTTGATGCAGATGGCTCCAGGCTGGATCCAGTCGGTCTCCACCTTGTAGTTGGCGGAAGGCACGCCAGAGATGACCACGTCGGATGCTCGAATACACTCTTCTGCAGACATGGAGCAGTTCCGAACTACGTGGTGAGGTCGCAGCTGCGAAGCGGTGTTCTGAGTACGCGCCTTCTTGACAATCTCGGACCGCGCTCGTCCGCCAACCTGCTCTTGGCTGGTAGGATCAACGGCGCGCTTGTTGAATTCCTGAATCGAGTCGATATCGACCGAGTAGACCTTGGCGCCGTCATTGGCCAGAAGAGCCGCTAGCGGTCGGCCGACAACTTCGGATCGGTTGATGACAGTGATCGTCTTTCCATACAAGCGGTCGCCGTAGGGGAGATCACGGTCATAAGCACCGATCGCCTCTAGACACTTGACCATAGCCAAGGGCGTGCAAGGCAGGATCGACTTGGCCATACCGGGAGGAACCTGTTCACCGTCCAGGGCCTCGCGCGTGGCTCTTTCCTCGGGAAGCTCTTGCGTAGTACCGGGCGCATTGCCGAGTTTTGAAGGGGCGATCCAGCGGACGTTGTGGTACATGTTCCAGCAATAGCTGAAGTGGAGACCTTCGACATCCTTGCGTGGGTCGACAATCTGCTGCAGGTAGGTGTCTTGTCGGCCAGCGAAGATGGGATAGTAGACCATGATGCCGTGTACTGTTTCGTCGGCGTTGGCGGCGATGATCAGATCCTCGACATCCGCCTCGAGGTCGAAATCGGGAGCAGAGCCGGTGTGTTGTTCTTCTTTCACTTCCACCGAGTCATCCCAGGTTTTCCAGATCTCGAATTCAATGCCAACAGCTTCGCATGCCTTTCGGGTCCATTCGGCGTAGGCAACACTGGGTGGGCTAGGCGTAGCGAGAATACCGACAAGTTTGGGTCGCGACTTGTGCTGTTCAAGTCGGGCCTGAATCGCTTGCTTGATGGCCTCTTGATAAGGAGCGGCGATGCCCGACGCTTGGATCAACTTGCCAGGGTTCTCGGCGCTGGGTAGGCTGCCTGCCTCGGGCTTATGTTGGAGGGTGGGCTGGGACATGCTGTTGGCGGATCCACGAAGTACGTCGTTGGGCTGGATCGGAGTGATAGGCTCGCCTTGGCTATCAAAGGCGTCTGCCAGATCGGAGGCAGAGAGCTGGTAGCTAGGCTCAAAGTCACAGATGGTGGCTCGGTGGAAAGTGTCGAGCAGAGCGTTAAACTGAACTTTGCGTTCGGATCGGATGTAGCGCGGCTCTCGAAAGGAACCTTTACCGCGGAGCCGAGGTGTGAGGGAGAGGGGCGACGGTGGCGGTGAGGGCGAGATAGTACCAGACGAGGGGTGCTGATGACTCTGGGGCAGAAAGGCTTGAGGATGCGCTAGACGTTGCAGGAGCGAGTTGAGGTAAGAGAGATGACTAGCAGAGGGGCCACCGTTGCTCTTCTGACCGGGGTTGGAGTGGACTGCCAGGGATGGCGAGGGCAGTTCGGGTGCGGAGGATGCCTGCGACGAAGAGGTGGAGGCGGACGAGTCTTGACTGGGTGTGCTGCCGTTGCTGACGGTACGAGCGAGCGAAAGACTTGCTGTCGAAGAGAAAACACCAGCAGAGATATCGCCGAAAAAGGGAGTGTCAGTTGCAAGGATTCTAGAGCATAGACACTGGACGTGGAGAGCTTTGAAAGCAGTGCTGACAATAGCAGTCATGGTAGTAATACGGTGAAGCGATGGTACAGCTTCAGTCGGAGACCAGAGCAGCAGAAGCAAGAAAGCAAGTTCCCGATAGAAGAGCGAGTAAGGCGGAGTGGGGGTGGAATTGCGCCGCAACGTGAGAAGGTGATGGCGATTGGGAGCGACTTTGGCTTTTCCTGCTTTCTGCTGTTGTTGGTTGCCTGACTGTCCCACCAGAGGGGGGCTATATGGGGAACGAGAAGAGGGCCGATGAAGGATATGAACTCACCTTTTTTGAGCGCTGCTGCTCTGGGCCTCGCTAAGGGAGCTGCTGTTCCTGCTCTCCAAGAGAAGGCAAAGCAAGCGACGCGGGCTGAATGAGGCGGAATGGTGGGCGAGGATGTTCGGGAAACAGGAGGCGTACGGAAGGCAGCAAGACAGCTTGTTGACAGGCAGGCACAGGTAGGCGCAGGTAGGCACTATCGGGGTGGAAGCACAGATGAGCTGCTGACTACGGAATGGAAGTATGAATGACTGGGAAGCAAAGAAAAAGAAAAGAAAAAAAATTATTTCGAAAGTCAGGGCGAGAGGCAAGCTAGCATAACGCAGCGGGACGCGTCAAGTCAGGCTGTCGACCCATGCTAAATCGACATTGACTATTGCTATGTCGGAGCTTGCTGTTGAGGCCCCGTGCCGTAAGGAGGCGGAAAGGAGGTGTGTGGCAGCGTCGGTCTCTGCTCGAGCAGCCGCCTCTCGTCCCTGGTTTCCACGAGTGGTTACAGTGGCAAGCCTCGTGGACACTGCTACTTACTCGGTGGCCAGCCTATGTGCGCCGCGCGTCTGATTTGGGCTGCGACTGCGAGCGTTGCATGAAACTGACGGTGGTGGGGTGGGAATGTGATAAGGCTGTGAATCCACTCTGGCTTATGTCTGTGCCCGTAACTCACACTGCTACTGGTCGCAAGCTACCTCTCTTGTCGCTTCGCAATGCTTTTAGCAAGGCTGGTGGTGTAGGCAGGTTGGCTGCCCATGATAGCTGCTCTCTCGTTCGTGGTGGGCTGGTCGAGACATCGGGCTTGTTAGATTCACGATCCGGCGTTGCACCAAGTGGTTCTCGCTATTCCAACTGAGCTTTTCGCTGAAATCCACCACATCTGATGCTGCGCTTCTCGGTGACCGCAACGCAACCAAGTGGACCTCGCACCGAGGCTTGCGGACGAGATGTCGACGCAACAAGCGGCTGCACGGCAGCATAGCCGCATTCTGTTCGTCAAGAATCTCAATTACAACACCAAGGGTACCGAGCTGTACGAGCTCTTTGGGCGATATGGAGCTATCCGTCAGATCCGTCTGGGAGACGGTCCCAAAACGAAGGGCACCGCCTACGTTGTCTTTGAAGAGATGGCCGATGCCAAGAGGGCCTTGGATCATCTGAATGGCTTCCATCTGAACGACAGGTACATTGTGGGTAAGTTGGCTCCGTCCGTCTCCCCTCTGTTGCGCAAGCCTAGGATGGGTTAGCTAACACGTCTTGCTTGCTGTTAGTCCTCTTCCACATGCCCGCGAGGCTGGCAGCGAAAGCCGACCTGGCCAAGAGAGAAGCCGAGCTGGCGCAGCTCAAAGCCCAGCACAATCTCCAGGATGTCTGATCCTCCCCGTGCCCGCATGTTGCAAGCCTCGAGAATGGTCTCGTTTTGGAAGCATCGCCTGCTTGTCCAAAGGTCATGCATGATGCATGAGTCCATCTGCTTGTCTTGAGCCCTAGCAATAGCCGGGGATACAGCATGCTCTCGTTTGTCATCGGTTGAGCTCGCAGCCGAAACCCGTTTTGTACTCAAAAGCATCCTTTCGTGTATTTCTATCTCTGCGCCGCACTGGACCCGCTTTGCGCCCTGTAGCTGAAGAAAGGTCAGCGCCAGTTGCATACCCTTGGCCTTGGATCTGGCCATTTAGAGTGTGCGACGATGCTAGGGCTTGGCTGCGTCGAGGTTGCCGCTATGGGCGATGCCCGATCCCTTTGGCTCCGATCGGGGCCTCTTCCCATTCAAGTTACGGTAAAGCAGCCGGCCTTATGCTGCTACCGTTTCGGCTACTACTCTCCCGCTGACCGAGAATGCAAGTGACAGTCGATCGATTGCCCCACAGTCGAGTGTGCAGCAGTACAGCGCCGACTAGTGATATAGATTACCTTCGCCTGCTAGTCTCAGGCCACGCCATCGCCATTCGCACCGCCATTGTCCGTAAACTGACCTTGACAAGGCCAAAACAAAAAGATGGCTGCCCCTACGCCGAGGAACCGGGTGATTGTGTATGGCTATGCCGCCTCGCCCTTTTTCCAGAAGATTGTTGCGCTGCTGGACCACTACGGCGTGCAGTGGACGCTTGTGGATGTGCCGCCGGTGATGCCACGGCCGATGCTGAGCAACTTGCTCGGCATCACGTACCGCCGCATTCCTGTTGTCTTTGTGGATGGGCATGCCTACATCGACACCATGGCCGCCAGTCTTGCGCTTGAACGCAGTTTCGGGCAGGGATCCTCCCATCGAACGCTCTTTCGGACGCATCCAGACCTCCAGCTGCAGCTCGCGGTGCACTGGGCCGAATCGCCGCTCTTCCGTCTCGGCGCTGGCCATCTCTTCAAGGCTCCGCTGAACGAGCACTTTATCAAAGACAGGAAGAACTTTATGCCTGGAGCCAGCTTCGAGAGCAAGACGATGGAGGCCAACCTGCCCTTTGTCCGCTCTCAGCTGGTCGCACATCTAGAGACAGTGGAGAGGCATCTGGCCGATCGAACTTATCTCTTTGGTGATGCGCCCGAGTACCTCGACTTTGCGCTCTTTACGCCACTCAACTGGGTGCAGTCGCAGCTGCGCACGGGAGAAGAGCTGCTGCCTGCCGTCTCCTCGAAGGACGCCAAGGACCGCGACTGGTCTGCGTACCCGTTTCCGCGGACGCTGACCTGGCTGGCGCGCATGCGGCAGTACCTTGCCGAGCGCAAGGTGACTTTCGACAAGCTGGGAGCCGAAGAAGCGGCCAAGGTCGTCGTCACGCAAGCCGCCAGCTCTTCGTCCGCCTTCCAGGGCAAAGTGGACACCAGCGACCCGCTCGTCAAAGCCGGCTGGCTGAGCGGTGGCCAGCCCGTAGCGGTGACACCGACGGACACCGGCCGGGTGCCACAGCTAGGAGAGCTGGCCGGCCTCGACAACTCATCCATTACGCTCCGCATCAAGGCGCCCCTCGAGCAAGGCACAACCATCCTAGCCACCTTCTCACGCCTCAACTTTGACGTCCGCAGTGCTAATGGCGCCAAACTCTGATAGCTGCATCTCTCCAAGCCGCAGGATGCGCCATCTAGTCCGATCCGCCTTGAACTTTCCCTTTCCCGCAGCACCGCTCGTACAGTGGCGGTAGATGATGATTGACTACGGTGCTTGCTGTGTAGCTTTCGACTGTGACTAGTGCCACCAACGATGTTAGGTTGAGCTTGGCTATCAAGCGCAGCTCACTGCCTCATGACTGTGGCAAGGCGGCCGTCGAAAGCAAAGAGGCCGTCGAAGGCAAAGAGACCGTGGAAAGCAAAGACGACCGTGCGTAGCGGCGCTTCGAATGCACAGGCCACGCTGCACATAGTGCGGTGCATTAGGGTGCCTCGTTGCTCTTACGGGTTGCCCTTACGCTCTGCCAGCTTGCCACCACGCCGCTGACAACAGTCTACCTTACGAGGCTTGCGGCTTGCTTGGAGCTATTGCTTGGAGCTCTTGCCTGGAAGCGTCCCTTATAAGTGGCCGGTCGCCAGGCGCTGCTTTACTCTTGGCCGACACGCCGAAATGAAGTGCGGATGGAGGAGCTTCATCTGGAGCGCATCGGTCTTGGCGCAGGTGCGGGCGATCACAGCGAGCCAGACACCGTTCGCGCTGAACGCGACGGATGCGAGCGTGGAGACGTGCGAGTCGTGCGTGACGTCGTCGAGCTGTACGGATCCATGTGCGGTGAATACGCCGGGGGGGCTGTTGCTGTTGACGCAGTTTTGGGACTACTCGCCTGCCATTGGGCCGGATGACAGCTGGACGATTCACGGGCTCTGGCCGGACACCTGCTCGGGCGGATATGACTCGGACTGCGATGCGGCGAGGACGCGCAGCGACGTTGCTGCCGTGCTTAGCAAGAGCGCCGATCCCCGCGCCGGTGCCGCCCTCGACACGATGAACCAATTCTGGCTCGCGCTCAACGGCAACGACGGCCAGCTCTGGGCGCACGAGTGGAACAAGCACGGCACCTGCATCTCCACCCTCGCCCCCGCCTGCTACGCCACTACCGCCTACACCCCGGACCAGGACGTCGTCGACTTCTTCTCCACCACCACCGACCTCTTCACCCAGCACAGCATCTACGACGCCCTCGCCGCAGCCGGCATCCTCCCCTCCCACGACCGCACCTACTCCCTCGACCAGCTCCACGCCGCCACCACCGCCGCCTGGAACTACCCCGCCTCCTTCCGCTGCCGCAACGGCAACCTCAACGAAGCCTGGATCTACTTTCACACCGTAGGCAGGAGCACCAACGCCTCCGCCTTCCGCAACACCGCCCCGCTCGCCCAGAACAACAACTGTCCCAAGACCGGCATCCGCTACCTCCCCAAGTAGCCCCCAAGCCCCAGCCCCAAGCCCCAGTCCTGTCTCCTACCCCCTCCGCCTGTCCGCACGAACATATCGCAAGCGCACTGGCGCCGCTATCCTCCGAATCCGCCGTCGCGGCTGTGTAATGACACGATCCATGTAGCGTCGCAAGCGGCACAGATCGGTGGCAGAGGAAAACAGCACTGTATGGACAGGGGGTGGGGGTGGAAGCGCGGATGCGGCGGGTATGTAGATGCGTGGTGCAGAGGGGGTTGGGGGGTTAGAGGGAGCCGTGGCTGAGGTCGCGCAGCATGCGGTCGCCGGTGAGGATGTGTGTGGTGGCGGCGACGAAGCGGCGGTTGCGGGATTGGCGGGACATGAAGCGGAGTGCGGCGATTTCGGTGTAGGTGATGCCGCCGAGGAAGAAGACGAGGGTGGTGGAGACTGTGTCGGGGGTGGGGGGCGGGGTGGGGGGGCGCGCGCTGGTGCGGGCGGGGGGCGACTGGACCTCGTCGAACGTCGCGCCGGGCAGCTGGTGCAGTGGGTCTTCGAAGCCGCGCCAGCCGACGATCGGATGCGCGCGCGGGCGGGCGGCCAGACGCCCCACCCCACCCGCCCCACCGGCCGGGCGCGCCACCTCAAGCAGCGCCTCCTTCTGCGCCACCGCCTGCACCAGCCGAATCGACAAGGGCGCATACCCGGAATAGACATACGAAATGTCCGCCGGCTGCCGCTCATCCACATCGTCATTGATCAGGCGCAGGCTCCTGCGCACCGTCCCAAACCCACCCCGCCCGCCCTCGCCATTGCCGCCGCCCCCGCCCGCGACCGCCGCAGACGACGATCCACCGCCGCCGACAACACTGGTCAGACTCCCCAGCTTGACGCCCCCCACGCTCGAGCTAGAGCCCGTCGCCGCAGACCGTGTCAGCAGCCCCACCTTCTGCAGTGTCAGCAAAAGCGGCAGATGTTGATAGCCGTACGTCTGCAGAATCTCCCGCTTGACAAACTCCAGGTTCTTGGGCTTGATCCCGCCTGCTACGCCGCCCTGGCCCACAACGCTGATCAGGCAAAGCAGGCGTAGGACGCTCAGCAGATCACGCTCCTCGTTGATCATGTCTTCCACCGCCTGGTACTGCGCCTGCAGATCCAGTCCAGCCACCACGTTCTGCTGGATCTCCAGCAGTCGGTTGAACTCTTCGCGAGCGGTCCACTCCATGATCTTCTCGGTCAGACCAGTGTGCAGCCGCAGAGAGGTGTGTTCGGACTGGAGCCCGCCGAGCTTGCCTACAAAGGCACGAATCTGCGAAACTGTCTTGGCCTGATGGCGGCCCTCATAGTCCTGATTCAGCCGCTTGGCAGCCCGATGGAGCCGGTCGCCGACGACAGCAAAGTTGAGGTCCCTGATCTCGGCGAACAGCAGGTCGGACGAGGCGTCCAGCCTGTGTTTGCGCTTCTTGGGCGTCGACGTCATCTGCAGCGGCGTCCCGCTGCCGGACGCCTGGGACTGTGCGCCACCGTGCTGCTGAGCCTGGCCGCTGAGCAGCGAGGGATCGACCTCGACATGCCCATTGCTGATGCCCACCACCTCGTCCACCAACCCTTCGTAGGTGAGCTGTGTGCACAGAGGAGTGGCAAGGTCGACGGCACGATCAATAATGATCAGGCTGTCGATGCTCTGGCTCGGCGTTGACAGCGCCGGGTTGGAAGGATCCGATGCCAGATGCTCACGTCGTTGCCGCAGCAGCAGGTCCGCCAGCCGACGCGCCAAATCGCCCTTGCCCAAAATGCGCGGAAAAAGGCCATAGGCGTGTTGGAGCGTCATCAAGGCTTGCGCTGACCGGAAAAGGCCAGTATGGTCGCCATCGCAGTAGATCTTCCTCCACGCCGCATCGTCTTCCAGGCTGATTAGGTCATTGTCCAGTGGGATGAACTCCAGGCCAAAGTCGAGCAGCGACACGTCGGAGAGTACGGCCTCCTGGTCCAGGTACTGTAGGCACGGCTCTGTCCTATGAGGCACGAAGGATATCGTATAGGTATGCTGCAGAGGCGACGTGGGCCGGACAGCGCGATCAGCTCGCAGATGTTCTGGTGCAAAACGATCAGCGTCAGTACATGCGGTCTGGGAAACAACCAAGATAGGGACACCACCGCTTAGAGAGGTGAAGCGGGAACGGAAGGGAAGAGATGTCGCCTCCCGGCACAACCCGCTGCTTGTGGAAGCAAAAGCAAGCGCGGGTTGTATAAGGAAGGGTCGTTGGGAGCATCCTTGTCAGGAAGATCTCCTTGCTCTCTGGACAATGACTGACCGCATGCCTATTGTTGAATGGCCATTGGCCCTAGAATAGGTTCGGCTAATTCGGTCCAGCTAATTCGATCTACGAAGGGAGAAGGCGGGAGCAGGTCTCGGGAAGGCACTTCCGTAGGCAGCAGGACAGGAGGGGAGGAAGAGGCAGAGACGCGGTGCGGGGTTGGAATGGTTGCGGTTGTGAAGAGGTGCGAGGCAACTCACCTGCTATGGCTCTCATCCACTTGATCTCGGGCCGGCAGATATAGACAACGGACTTGGTAGGGGCACTGACGCTCTTGAGACCTGCTCGCGGCTGCGGATGCGGCTGATCGATATCGGTTTTAGAGACAAAGGCGGGCGATGCTGGCTCTAGCCAAAACATCTTTTCAACGCCATGCTGCTTAAGACCAGAAACATCGGCGACGAGGCCTAGAGGGCCAGCGAGCGACGGATCGAGCATGAGGGTCTTGGCTTCCTTGATCGTATCGAGCGTGGTCATGAGACCCGTACGTGCTAGCTCGGTCAAAAGACGGGTATCGAGACCATCCCATGGCTCGGGAAGCGATGCTGCTTCTGCCGCAGCCCCGGCAGTCCCATTACCAGCACCAGGCGAGGCAGTGGCACCGGGCAAAGCCGCCGACGGGCCAGACGTAGCTTGGTGAGCAGCGCCCGGCTGGCGCCCCGCAGCTGCGGCGGACGCCATCCTGTCCTAGGACCGGCGATGAAGCCTAGTCGTTCAGGACTGGGACCCCGGACGCGATGCGGTTAGAAGTGAACAAAAGACCAGCCGAGAATGGAAGAAGAAAGCAGCGGCGATGAATGGTGTGGAAAGGAAGGTCACGATTATGATTGGCTCTTCCTTGCAGTGATCAAGCCAAGCCCATCCTCACTCAACCCAACCCGTCGGCGCTCAACTTAACGCTATCGGCCGTAGCACGCTTGCTCTAACACTCTACTCCTCTCAAGCGGATCATGTCGAGTTAGCCGAGTCCCGAGTCACCGTGGAAAGAATATAAATTCATGTTAGACTGCGGCGGGGCACAGCAGAAACGACAGCATGTCACAAGGCGGATCTTCTAGTCGAGGCAGCTACCACCACATCTTTCACCCACCTGACCGTCTTCACAGCTCTTATCTAGCTGTTCGTTCTCGTAGTCACGGGGTGTTGCTGCTGTCTGTCGTCCAGCATCATCGCCGCATGATCTTGTCCCGATCAGCCCCCTTGGCACGCTCTTTTCGATTCCGTTTCGTCCCTAGCCCTTCTATTGCGTCTGCTTTTCTTGCCGCGAGTTCACCTGCGAATATTACCCGCCTAACGCATCCCTCCTCTCACACCTGCAGTCGGCAGTCGAGGATAGTGATGGCAGCAGCCATGAACGGCGAGTCGTCGACGTCTAGTTCCGGTGCACCAGCCAAAGTGGTGCAGCCCGAATGGCAGCCGCCAAAACAGGAGGTGCACGAGCCGCAGCTCAAGGTCTACAACTCGCTGACTAGGACCAAAACACCCTTTGTAGCGAAAAAGGCTCGCAGCATCACCTGGTACAATTGTGGCCCCACGGTATACGATGCTAGTCACATGGGCCACGCCCGCAACTATGTCACACAGGACATCATCCGCCGCATCCTGCGTGACTATCTCGGATATGACGTACACTTTGTCATGAACATCACTGACATCGACGACAAGATCATCGTCAAGGCACGGCACTCCTATCTTCTCAAGCAGTTTCGACTGCAATATGACAGCCTCTCTCGACCTCTCCTTGCGACCGTGCAGGAGGCTTGGTCTGCGTACTTTGCCAAGAATCTGCAGCAATTTGCACCTCCAGTACCGCCTCAGGAGCAGCAGGGTGGCCTTGTAGCAGAAGCCGAAAAGGCTAGGGCCGGGGAAGCAGGCTTCGAAGAGATTGCTCGGCTTCGACAGAACGCCGAATGGCTTCAAGCTGCCTCTGAAAAGGAGCCCAAGTTTGGCATGTGGTTTGCCGCCTTGGACAAATCTCGTCAATCTCAGATCGCCGCTGCCATGTCGATCGGCGCAGAAGACCACTCGGCCGATGCTGCCAAAGACCTCATCGATGCATCCGAGGATGTCCTCGCCGCTTTCCTCGACAAGCAGTCCGGCCACACCGTCACAGAGCCCAGCATCTTTCGGGATGTGGCCGCTTACTGGGAAGGCGAGTTTTTCAACGACATGAAGCGCCTTCATGTCGAGCCTCCCACGACCCTGACGCGGGTCAGTGAATACGTACCCGAGATCATCGCCTTCATTCAGCAAATCATCGACCGGGGATACGCCTATCCCGAGGGTCATGACCAGAGCAAGAAGAACGTCTGGTTTGACACTCGCGCTTTCGATGGCGCGAGCAGCCGAGACCAGACTTTCCAACACTCCTACGCCAAGCTGCAGCCCTGGTCCAAGGGTAATCGAGAGCTCTTGGAGGAGGGGGAAGGCTCGCTGTCCACCTCGGCGACCTCGACGGCAGGCAAGAGGGCCGCCTCGGACTTTGCTTTGTGGAAATCCTCCAAGCCCGGAGAGCCGGCCTGGGACTCGCCGTGGGGGCCTGGCCGACCGGGCTGGCATATCGAGTGCTCTGTCATGGGTTCAGCTGTGCTGGGAGAAACGATGGACATTCATTCGGGCGGCAGCGACCTCATGTTTCCACACCACGACAACGAGATTGCCCAGTCGGAAGCGCACCACGGCTGCCGCCAGTGGGTCAACTACTTTCTCCACACCGGCCACCTTCACATCGAGGGCTTGAAGATGTCCAAGTCGCTGAAAAACTTTATCTCGATCGACGAAGCTCTGCAACGCTTCACGGCGCGGCAGCTCCGCATGTCCTTCTTGCTGCAGCCCTGGCACGGCAGGATGGACTTTAAACCGTCCGCCCTCGGCGAAGTCAAAAACGCCGAGTCGGCCTTCAACAATTTCTTTGTCAATACCAAGGCCAAGATTGCCGAAGCCAGAGCCCTGGGCGCTTCGTACTCTGATGGACAACATCACTACGGCGCCGAAGAGAAGGCGTTGATGCAGGCGCTCGATGACGGGCAGCAGGCCTTCCGAGAAGCGATGTGTGATTCGTTTGACACGCCCAAGGGCATGGAGGTGCTTCTGGACTTGGTCAGCAGAGCCAACGTCTACGAGAAGAGCAAGGCGAAGCGCTCCGACGTCAACATTGGCGTGCTTACTGCGGTGGCTCGCTACGTAGGCGACATGTTGAAGATGCTTGGTCTCGGCGAGGGATTGCCGGCGGCGGCTGCCGACGAGATTGGGTGGGGGGTGCGCGACGAGGGGGGCGAGGGCGGGGTGGCGGGCAATAAGGAGGAGCTGCTGCTGCCGTATCTGCGGACGCTGAGTACGTTCCGCGACGCGGTCCGCGCGCTAGCACGCTCGGGCGCCGCCGCGAGCGAGTACCTGCAGCTCTCGGACGCGCTGCGCGACAACGACCTAGTCGACCTCGGCGTCGCGCTCGAGGACACCGAGGACGGCAAAGCGCTCGTCAAACTCGTCCCCGCCGCCCAACTCCAGGCGGTCCGGGCCGAGAAACAAGCAGCCGCCGCCGACAAGGCCGCCCGCAAGGCCCTCGTCGCCGAACAAACCCGTCTCAAGCGGCTCGAGAACCTCGAGAAGGGGCGTACCCCGCCCGACCAGCTCTTCCGCACCGCCGAGTTCAGCGAATGGGACAACAACGGCCTGCCCACCAAAGACAAGCTGGGCGCAGAACTCGCCAAGAAGAAAAAGAAAACCCTCGAAAAGGAGCTCGACAAGCAGACCAAGCTTCACAAGGACTTCCTCGACGCGCAGGCAAAGGGCGAGATCGCCTAGACAACGTAGACAGACTGCCGCTCGCCGTCCATTGCCATGTGTTGCAATGTCCGTGTCCTAATCTTGGTCGTATTGTAGTCGTGGCTGCGTCGAATGCGGCTCGATGAGACGTTTGCATGCGCGGACTGGGGATTTGTTTCTGGCGGGCAGGCTAGATACAGGCGAGCTGGGTTGTGGTGGGTGCTGAGGGGGGAAGAGGGGTGGGGCGGTCTAGTGGAGCACTTTTAGCCTGGCCTTCTGGCGAAGGTCTTGTGGTGAGATGGCGGCGAGCTCGTCCTGGAGGGCGGGGATGAAGGTTCCTGGGCCGAGGACGTCGGGGCGCGCTGCGGCGTTTTCGCTGGCGATGGTCATGGCGAGGAGGCCGGTGAGGGCGCCGACGAGGAGGTCCATGCCGCCGTGGGCGACGAGGGTGTTGCCGAGGTTGAGCGGCGCGGTGGGCTGCGCGGCGGTGTGCGAGCTGGCGCTGCTGCACGCGGCGGCGAGGCCCGCGCCGACGGTGACGCCCAGAGCACAGCCCGAGCCAGTAATGGCGCCCAGCAGCGGATGTCCGTTCTCGCTGGCGATGACGGTCTCGCCGTCGGTCAAGTAGTCGGTCTTGCCCGAGAGAAGGACGAGACAGCGCTCCTGCCGCGCCAGCGTCTTGACCAGCGTCACCGGGTCCTTGAGACTCCCGGCACCCGAATCGACACCTCTGCTCTGCACCTCGGTGTTCCCGGCGATGCTGGCGAGCTCGGCCGCGTTCCCCTTGAGCAGCGTCACCTGGGTCTGGTTCAGCAGACTCCGCACGACGTCTTTGCGAAACTGCGTCGCGCCGCCGCCAACCGGATCGAGCACCACCGGTTTCCGGTTGCCGTTCGCCGCCGTGCCAGCAACGAGCATGCCCTGGCGGCTTGCCTCGGATATGGTGCCGATGTTGAGCACCAGCGCGGAGATAGCAACAGAAAGGTCGGCCGCCTCAGCCGCCTCGTGCGACATGATGGGCGACGCAGAAAAGGCGAGTGCCAGGTTGGCCGACATGGTCGACGACACGTGTGACGTGATGGTCTGGATGAGCGGCGGGCCCCTCTCACCGCTGCGGTGAAAGGCCAGCAGATCCGCGGCCGCTGCCTTGTACCACTCTGCGTCCTTGACAGGCTGTCCGGCGCCGCGGGGGAGACCAAACGCTGCTGCCACACCATACGGCGAGGTTGACGTGGACGCAGAAGTCGCCGCGCGCAGCCCCGCCTTGAAAGTGCTGACAGTGTCAGCCAGCTCCTTTGCTGCCACATCCGAGTCGATGCGACCGACGATGGCGGAGATGACTGCGATGCCGTCTGGGTGGTTGTGGGGGCCGGTTGCGCCGAACAACGTCCTAGCCGCTGTTTTCTGGTTGAGGCCGCCGATCAGCACGCACGGCAGGCGGTGCTCGCCGGCGCCAAGCTCCTCGACGATGCGCTGGGCGCCGCGACAGCCGATGACCTTGTCCTCGCTGATCCCCGCCTTGCTCAGCGTGCCGTAGCAAGGCCCGACACCCGCATAGTCAGCGACGCCAGCCTCCTTGGCGTGCCGCGCCTGCTCTACCGTGCTGACACTGATGCCGAGCAGCCTGTTCGGGCCGAGCAAGCGACGCGCATCGCGCAGCGGGATGTCTTGCTGCCCGATGTGCAGACCCACTCGCTCCGGCAGCGCCAGACACACAGCCAGATTGTCGTTGATCAGCATCGGCACGCCATACCGGTCGCAGATCTCGAGCGACCGTTGCGCGATCGAGAGGAACTCGCTCGTCTCGCTCCCCTTCTCGCGGATCTGGACCAGACCAACGTCACGGTTGCTCAGACACCGCTCCAGCGACGCAAAATATTCGACGCCGGGTGGTAGCAGCTCGCGCCCCGTGACCAGGTAGACCGAGTAGTCGACATCGCGCTTCGCTGCCGCCATCTCCCGCTTCTTCTTCGATCGTGCAAGTCTTTCGGTTCAAGCTTGTCCGGCGGTGTCTGGTGATCGTCGAAGAGCACAATCGTCGCTCTCTGTCTATCTGCGCTTTAGAGCACAGACAGCTTGGAAGGTTCGTGGGGAGACACTTTCTCACGGATCTAACATCACAGTTGGAAGAACTTGTTTTGTGACTGTGAGATCGGGCTTGTGGCTGTCAAAGACCTCATCAGCGGAGCCATGTCACTTTCCATCTGGTGTTGCCCCTTTCCATCTGGTGTTACCCCTCACCCGCCATCATGGCCGCAACGACGACATGCAACATCTCTTCAAAAGATCTGCTGCACTCATGCTTCAGCTCGCTTCTGCGCACTAAAGACTATGGACTTTGCCTTCCCGCTTGCTAAGCATCTACGTCTACACAGGCGTGCTCTCGCGCCTTGGCCGGAATGGGAAGGGCCTCGCATGCTCTTGATATATTCTCCGAGCCGCTACTCCGTGAGACTGCTGTCCAATCAGAAAGATGACGTCTGCCACAGCGACCGTCCTTGCGCATGGCTTAGTTGACAGTTCCTCCAACCCACGACCTATGTCATCGCAACTCGCAACCCACAGCCAGACGAGCAGCCCTACGTCTCCATCCGGTTCACGCATGACGGCTGCCATCGATGCTGACTACAGACAGCCAGGCAGCCACATGTTCTGGCTCTATACAGGAGTGACTGGTCATCTGCTGTGCTTCCGGATCTCCGTTGCGTAAGAGGCATACGTGGGCAGTTGAGTCCTGACGGATCTGGTGACGGTGTAGAATTCCTCCTTGGGCAGGCCCTCTGGACCGATGGGCAAAGGGCACCTTGCCACCTTCGATCTGCTTTGCAGCTGGGCCGCTCATGTAACCTCTTTTCCTCGCCCCGCTTTCCATCATCACCACCACCACCACCACCTTTCCATACTTTCTCAGATTTCTTTACCTTTTTTTTCCCAGTTCTTCGTTTCTCCGGTTGTCTTCGTACCCCTACCGAGCTCGGTCTCGGCAGCAGTCGATCTCTTCTCACCGCAGCTCTCTAGCCTGACAGCAACTTCGACATCACCTCTTTAGTATCTGTGTCGCTGTTGGAGGAGTCCCTTGATCCTCACCGTCAAGACCCCTGGTGTCTCGAGAAAAACAGCTGCTAGGCAAGCTACTCATCGTAGAGAAGGTTGTTGGCGCTAGTCGTCTTGACCCTCTATCGCTCGTGATCCTTTCGCTAGTCGAAGCGTTCCCCTGCTTGTTTACCGCGCTCAGGAGTGCTCCAAGTACAACCACGCCTGCCGTTCTCCACCCCCACTCGCATCACCTCCTCATCACAGCGTAGGACTGGCTCCACCATCGCGGATACCCGGATCGCAAGGCTTCAATACAACCCCCTCTTGGACATACTACCCTTCCCCATTCTCGGCAAGACTCGGTCAATAGCTCTGCGAGCAGTGGCGCCTCGCCCCCTCCCTCTCTACACTCTAACATCAACTCGAGTCGAAACGTCGGCACTCTACGACAGCTGCATTCGACGCGCCAAGTCGTGTTTCAGATAACTACAGCCCACTTTCTAAAGCTACGCTGCACAACGTAAGTCACCTCCCGCAACCCCTGCCGCAAGGGTCCAGACAGCCTGAGCGCATGGCAAGGCTCAGCTCTTTGTGGCCCTTGCCCGAAAGATGTAGCGTCGCAGATGTTCGTTCAAGTCGTCGGGAAGGGATAGCTGACTGATAATAGCAACGGTCTTCTTCATACCGGTTTTGCCTTCCCTTTTTGCTATCCGTAGGCCTCTCTGAAGAACGCGATGCCCTTACAGCGCCCTAGACGTAGAAAGGTTGTAGGCGCGTTGGCTCTGCTAGCTACCTTTGGAAGCATTGTCTCTGCAGGCTCGGTTTGGTCCCCAAGACAGGCAGCCGACGATGCTTCGTCGATGGATGCCCAGATTCTCAAGCTGATCAGCGCCGATGGAAGCTACGCCACGGCTACGCTTGGGAACGCTGAGGCTATCCAGTCAGCTGTGGGGCAGAGCGGTGACGCTGGTACCACGGCTGGAGGCAGTGCCGCCAAGGAAAATTCAACCCAGTCGGCCGCCCCCTCTTCGTCCGGTATGGACAGCCCGACCGCTGCTCTGATGCAAGCAGTCATGGAGGCTACCGTCTCTAGTAGTAGCTCGAGCGTAGGAGCCAAAACTGCTGCTACCTCCATCGCTGACAGCGCCTTCGCTGAGATTGCCAGTGATATCGCAGCGGATGCGGATCTGAGCAACTGGACGTACGATGCGGGAGCATTCGGTTGCCTCGGCTCCGATCCATCCGCACCGGCAAGTGCGACGCTTTGCAGCCTCAATGTGCCGTCCTCCACCGCTTCCGGTGCCAAGCAGGCGCTTGGGGATACCAGCGAGTCGGGCGATGCTACGGCGCTGCCGCCTTCACCTGCGCCGGGAGCCTCGAGCTCCGTGGTGGCCCAGCGTCGCCATGCGCAAGCGCAGCCTACGCCTGTACCTGAGCTGGTGCGACGCCAATCGGACACGGCCGACTCGCTCTCCTCAGAGCTGGCCAACCTGTTCCCGCAGTTCACGAGCTACGTGGCCAACGACCCTCCCTCCACCACGATTGTCAACTTTGGCCCGACGAGCAACCTCAACGTCACCCGTCCGCCGCGCAGGCACGGCACCGCGAATTCGGGCAACGGCGCGGTGCCTGCCAACATTAACAACCCCTACTCGCCCGACCTGGGCTGGCTTGACGTCCAGATTGGCGCGGTGCCGTACAAGAACGGCGACTTGATCGCTAGTATTGTCTGGATCCTCGCGACGATTTGCCTGATTCCGCTCCTGATTATCCGGCTCCTGCGCCGCTCGAGTCTGATCTCCATGGTCCTCTTCACCATCATCCTCTTTATGATCCTCATGTTGGTCGTCTTTGGCGTCCGGGCCAAGCTGGCCAGCAACACGCCCACCACGCCGATGATGAATGTCGAGGGTATCATCTTGGCGCTCCTGCTTCCGCTCCTACTGGAGAGCATTCTGCATCTGCTCGGTCTCTACGCGGTGCAAGGTGGCCGCCCGTCCGGCGTGCCGCAGGCGACAATGATTCTCCGCATTCTGAACTTTATTGTCTTCATCCTCTTCATTATCGGAAGCGCGTACTATGCCAGCTGGCTTGACAAGTGGGACAAAGCGCTGCAACTGACCGAGACCGCGCAGGATCTGCCCCCGATCGAGCCACCCAAAGTGACGCGGATCTTGGCGGTGGTGGGTTCGGTGGTCGAGCTGATCTTGATTCTGGGCGCTGCGCTGCTGATCCCGGTGGCGCGCGGCTCGTCGGGATCGCTGCGGCCAGGCGGATATATCTTTATTCTGCTGCTGCTGCTCTTCATCTCGTCGGTCTACCGGCTGCTGCAGAGTCTGCATGCGACCACGCGGATTTCGGCCGAGAGTGGCGGGTCGCTGGACAGCGACGACCTGCTCCCCTTCTTCCAGGGCGGCTCGCCGGCCAGCGACAACCAGCGGGTCGCGCACGGCCTCTCGCTGGCCCCGCAGGGCATGTACGGCCCCAACTCCAACGGCACCGCCTGGGACCAGCTCCAGCTCACCATGGCCTCGCGCGGCAGCCCGCAGACGCCGCTCATCTTCAACCTGGTCTACATCCTCCCCATGTGGCTCATGGTCTTCCTCCTCTTCTTCGCCCACGCCCCCGCAAAGAAGGCCGCAGACTCCTCCGACGACGGCGCCAACGTCGCCATCGCCAAAGCCTAGTCTCCCTTTCCCCCTGCCCCTTCCTACCTGTATTTACACGCACTACCGGCTTCCTACCGAATCCATCCCTCTTTTGTTCGCGCGAGCTGTGTGCGTCCAGCCTGCCGCATGGCGAGGGCTAGTACTCGGCCGAGGGGGTAGAATGTGATTAGCAAAGGCTGATGTGTCATTGTACAGGGAGGAGAATGGTGTGGCGGGCTAGGAGAGGGTGAATTTGCTGCGCGCGCGGATGCGGGGGCCGTAGATGTAGAAGAGGAAGGGGAGGGGGAGCATGAGGACGTTGAGGGCGGCGAGGAGGGCGGTGGCGGGTACGGTGCCGAGGGTGGAGTACATGGGTTTGGCGAAGAGGGGAAAGGCGGCGGCCCAGGAGCTGCGGCAGAACGAGTTGGCGGCCATGGCGCTGGCGGCGACGGGGCGGTAGGCGTGGGCGGTGTAGGTGAAGACCGAGACGTAGATGTAGCTGATCCCGAGGCCGATGCCGACCGTGCCGACAATAGGCACCGCCCAGTGGACGCCCGGATACGAGGTAAACGCAAACCAGAACATCCCAACAGGCATGCAGACCGCGCCGGCCATCCCCACGGGCAGCCGAAACTCGGGCTCCGCCACCCCGCCACCCCGCCCGACCACAAGCCGCGTGTAGTGGCGCGCCCAAAGCGGCATCGACGCCACAGCCAACATCATGCCGACGCCAATGCCGATAAAGCTGAGCCCCACCATCTGCAAATCAAAGCCATGCTGGGCAAAGACAATGGGAAAGGCAATAAAGAGCAGGTAGAGAATGCCGAGCAGCAGCGCCGACCAGAGACAGAGCAGAGTGAGCATAAACTCGTTGAGCAGCAGCTGGAAAGGCCGCGTCGACGAGGTGAGAATGGTGCGGGCGAGGGACTTTTGGCTGACGATGCGCTCGTGCTCGGCGAAGAGGAGCGTGTTGGCCGTCTGCCTGCGCAAGCGCCGCGCCTTGTTGGCCAGCAGGACGGGCGCGTAGGACTCGGGCGCACACAAGACCAGCACGACAAGCATCATGGCAGACCAGATGTTGATCAGCCAAAACGTCCAGCGCCAGTTGGTGTTTTGGTTGATAAAGCCGCTCAGCAGCGGGCCAAACACAGGCCCGAGAAAGGGACCGTTGGTGTAGACCGCCATGGGAACAAAAATGTCCTTGGCAGCAAAAACGTCGGCGACCGTGCCACCGGCAACACTGAGAAAGGCAGAGCCACAGAAGCCGGTGAGGAAGCGGAAGATGAGAAAGACGGCAAAGTTGTTGGCAAACGAGACGGGCAGACCGAGCAGGACAAAGGCGGTGTACGAGACAAGGTAGACGGGCCGGCGGCCATAGAACTCGGAGAGCGGACCGAGCAGCATGGGGCCGATGCCGAGGCCGATGACAAAGAGCGAGAGGCCGAGGATGGCAACCTCGCGGGAAACGCCAAACTCGGCCTGGATGCCATCGTACGCATTGCTGATGATCGACGACGTGCAGGTTACTACGAACGCGCAGGTGGACACGACGGCCAAGAGGATGACTTTGCGGGATGTGGACCAGTTGAGCGGATTCTCGGCGTCGTCTTGGGTAAAGAGAACCTGGTTGGGGTCGGCGTTGAGCGGTGTTGGTTCCGCGGTGGGTGCTATTGGCGGGGTGCTGCAAGGTAGATCTCTGCACTCCTGCTCTTGATCCTGCTCCTGCTTCAACCTCGAACGAGGCGAGACGAGACCCTTCTCCACGTCAGACACGGGCTGGGTGGCCAAGGTGGGCTCAGGCGACGCTGGCGCGGTAGTGGTGGGCAGAGAGGCCGACATACTGGTGCGCTGGGTGGATGGCGCTGGCGTATCCATTGCGATACTAGTGCTTATAGTGCGATGGACGGCTCGACTGACGTACGGCGGTGGCCAATGTGCCCAAGATGCGCAGATGGCCCTGCTGTTCTACCTTTCAATCTCGGTATGGGCAGAGCGCGGCAGCGAGTCTCCTGCTTGGTTCGATAGTAGCCGTTGTGTCAGCGATGGCGCACCCCTCGTCCTTCAGCAGCGTTGCAGTGTGGACGGTGGAACCGGATCGACTGTGTCGACTGGATCTGCGTGGTGGCGGTAGTGATGAGGGCTGGCGGATGGGAGGAATGGAGGGAACAGGTTGGCTATACGGAAGATTCTGAAGCCGACGGCGAGAGTGACAGTGGACCGAAGAGTCTGATCGATGATTTGCTTAGCCGGCAGCATCCAGCGGCAAGTCGGGGTCTCGCGGGCTGCCAGATCGACAAGCAGAGCGGAAGTTCGGAAGCAAGCAAGGCAGCAGGCATCACTTTAAGAAGATGCAGACTCAACACCAGGTCGATTCCCCTCCGTACGGTCACCGCTGCCGGCTGCCGTTGCCTTGTCGCTGCCAGTGTTTGCCTTCGTTGCGAGTGGATGTGAAGCAGGATTGGATGGCCTCTGTTTTGGACATTTTCCATATTCATTCCTCTGATATTTGTGATTCATTGCCGGCATATGATATGATGAATGATGGAAGAGCGCAGGCCGAGCTTCCGACGAGATTTCAGATCGGGAAAGAAGCAGATCAGTATCGAGATCGGAAATTACGAAACGCTGTTAGGTTGTTTCGCCTGCGCGCAAAGACCAACACCGATTACTATGAGCGGTGTGATTTAATGCTCTGCTTAGACGATGTCGATGGCAAAGCCTTTGATCTCTTGATGGCGCATCGGTGCACCTTCTCGTTGGCAAGCAGGCCGTCACTCTTGTAATCCAGCTGCTATCCCATTCGCCTTCACTGCCGTCCACCACGTCGACTTGGAGGCAAATCCCCTCCCTTCTCCTTTCTCCTTTCTCTCTTCCCCCTTTTCTCTGCTGGTGCGCTTTCATCACAGCGCCAGGGTCAATGGCACATCATTCAGCCTCAATCTAACCCACTCAATATCCCCACGCGACGACGCAGGACGCAGAGCGCCAATCTGCAAGACGCCCTCCATTGCCGCATCGACCTCACTGCCACCTCTGCCTCTGCCTCTGCCTCTGCTTCTGCCTCTCCTCCCGGGCAGTTTCGAGCGCAGTTGCCATCTGACCCTTCGGAGCGCTCGCTGCTGCATCACGTCGTAAGCACGGGCGAGAATCCCGCGCTGAGGCAAGTACTCTTTCAGCTGGGCTCGGGACAGCACGTCGACCTCGACACCGCCGCCAACACACTTTCCCAATCAGCTCCAGCTGCCCTTCCCGCTTCGCTGCGTAGCCAGTACGACCCTCCTGTCTCCAGCGTCGACCTATCTGCATACACAGACACCAATCCAGGGACAGGCGCCCCGCTCAGCTTCGCACCCCACACCGACCGCGGTCAGTCTTCTCTTGTCCCTCAACGAGACAGCCTTACGGCTCTTCAGGCTGAGCAGAGCCGTACCGAAACCATGGATGACCAGGACCAGACACAAGAGCGGTTGCATCAGCAAGACCCCAGTGGCAGTCCCCAACAGCTGTCAGACGAACAGCAACAGTCGCAACAGCAGTCAGAATCATCACAGTCGCAACAAGAACAGCAGCAGAACGGCCCCCTCGACTCGGTCACCTTGGGCCAGCTGCGTCATCTCGTCCATTTCAACAAACCCAAGCCTCGCAAGTATGACTTTCCCGTCGACGCCGATGCTGATAATCTCCGCGAAGAGATAGACGAGTTTTACTCGTACGTCGAAGTTCCTCAGACGGCAGAGAATAGAGCCGCCTGGGAAGAGTGGTGCTCCCTTCCACCTCATGTCCGGAGCGGTGGCCTTTCCCACACCACAGAATCCAATGATGCAGGCGCAGATTCAGCTGATCTTGCCGCCGCCGCTACCGACCAAGCAGATCCAGGAGAGCTGCCAGAAGATGGAGGCGCTCTGGGTCTCGGCCTCGGTCTTGGCCTGGATGCCAACGCTGCCGCCACCGACCCCGCTGCTCCCAAGGTCCGAAGAAAACGTAGCGGATCCATCATCGGCGAATGGACTTGCTTGCCTACTTCGGTCCGTCGCCGCACCTTCCAGTCTCTTCTCTCCACCTTGGAGGTACGCGACCCAGAGACACGCTTTCGAGCCTCGCGAGCGCTCCTCTATCTGCTACAGGGCGCTTTTGCCGATACCGCTGGACCAGAGCATCAGCTCCATTGGCTCATCGAGAATGCACGTATGGTCCGTAGCCTTGGCGGCCTCGGCGAGATCTACTCGGCCATCAAGCATGCCAGTTGGAAGCATGACTATCTCAGCTCACTTCCCGATCACATTCCCTCTACCGATCCTTCCAGCTCGGGTCAGCACGGTCCTGCTAATGCTCCCCTCCTCACACCCGAAGCTAAACTGGAGTACCTCGACGAGATCAACCTCGAGCTGGCATTGCACTTTGCCCAGCTCTACTCTCTCCTCGAAGCCTCCCGTGGCGAGGAGGAGTGGGGCGACGAGCTCATGAGTCTAGACCCTCCGCTTCCCATCTACTTGTTCGGCCTCGTAGCTTCCCTCAGAGAGAAGAGTGCCAAGGGATATCCAGTCAAGAAGCTTTTGCTCCTCCTCTGGAAATCCCTCCTCTCTTGTTTGGGTGGCGTGCGGGAACTTAAGCGGTGCAAACTTCTCGCTAGAGAGATCGAAGGCCTCGGCCCCATCGACAAGTCCACCAAACGCAACGTGCTCAAAGCCAATCCCCTCGACTTTCGCAATTTTCAGCACGAGATTTCTGTCAAGTATCCCACTTACGACGCTTCTAGGCAGCAGACCGAGAATCTGCCGCTGGACAAGCTCGCCAGCGCCGTACAGCCTATCCCCCCACGCAAGCCCTTCAGCAGCCACCTAGACGGCCCTGACGGTCGAGTTCATCCTGGTGGCCCCCAGCAAGGGCCTAACGGCATGACACCAGGTACGCCCGCCCCTTCACCTCCTCCTTCGCCCAAGCCGAACAAGGCCAAGTATCAGACGGACCAGACCAGGCCTTTCATCTTTCCCTACAGCCGAGCGGTACAAGGACCTCGCTTCGTGCCCCACAGCATCGACGAAGCCTCTAGCCTTTTCAAAGAGCACATGCACGTCAGTCTCGAACTCTGGCAGACTTGGAGGATCCGAGACCAGTGTATACAAGACGAAAGCGGCGTCGGTAGCACTATCCACGGTACCCGTATTGGGTTGGGAGTACGCGACCCGACTGGCAAGGCAGGTGCTGGAGGCGGGTTTGCTCACACTGCTTCGTCTTCCCAAGGCAGCCGCAGCCCCACCAGCACCGAAGCCTTTCCTCCCCGCGGAGCCTCTGGCCAGTCCTTCAAGGTGAAACGAGAGGCCACATACGAACATCTTCTCGAGATCGAAGAGGATATCGAGGCGGAGCTTCGTGCTGTTCAGGGCGATCACATGCTTGCCGTCCTCGACACATCACGCCATTCCGAACTGCTGGATCGCTTGATGCAAAAGCGAGCCGATGTGCGGCGCTTGCAACGAGTGGATCTCCTTTATCGAGCCGTCCTGCCCCAGCTGCAATCCTCCGTGATTGTGCTGCTCAAACTGCTTCTGGCCACGGTGACGTCGATCAACACCAACTCGGCCCATGCTGCCGCCATTGCCGAAGGTGCCGCCCTCGATGAAGCGCCGCCGCCGACGCTGGAAGATGTCGACGTTGCCCGCCATCGTGAGATTCTCACCAAGGCGGTCTCGGCTATCCTTTTGCTCTGCTTGAAATGGTTCAAGGCAAGCCATGTAATGAAATTCAACTACCTGTCGCAAGTTCTCGTCGACAGCAACGTTCTTCTTCTCATTCTCAAGATCTTTGGTCTACAGGAGATTGCGCACAGCGTCAAAACCAAGAACGAGGCAGACAACTTCCGCTTTTTCAACTATTGTTACCTGAACGATGGAAGGGAAGGCAGAGGCCTACGCGCCGAGGACTCTCTCCTGTCGCGGCATAACATTATCGGCCCCGCCACCATCAATCCTGGTACGACGTCGCCTCCGCCCGGCAGATTGACCACCCTTCCGGACGGTACCGAGGTGGAGATCGTCAGCGACTACTCGTGGCGGAACTTTTTCTCGTCGATCAACTTTACCAGGATATTGCAGAAGCTGACGAAGCGCAAAGTGCATCGAATCCTGCTGCTGGTTCAATACAAGAGCTCCGCGATCCTTAAGCGATCGCTCAAGGTACCTCACTCTGGGCTGGAGCTGTACGTCCTCAAGGTGATCAAGAGCCAAATCCCATTCTGCGGACGCAAGTGGCGACAGAGCAACATGCGGGTCATCACCAGCATCTATCTCAACTGTCGACCCGATCTACGAGACGAGTGGCTGAGCGGTTCCGACGTTGAAGCCGACGTGGAGGACTCGCTGCCGCAGGAACAGGCGCTACGATCGCTGGTCAAGTTTTACAACCATACCAGGTTCGGCTCTCCGCAAGGTGCTGGTGGCACGGGGCACGGTTCCGGCGAAGGCCACGCGCATCGGCGTTCGATCAGTACCGCAGACCGGGCCGAGCACGAGATGGATGCGCAGCACGCGCAGGCGCAACCGAGTTCTCGCCACCAGCAGCATCCGCAGATGCAGACGCAACAGGGTGACGGCAACGAGGCAAGCGGCGAACAAGCGCCCCATCCGGCCATGCTGTCGCCGACACGGACAGGCGGGCCATCGTTCTTCGAAAGCGATGTCTTGCCGCCGCTGCGCCGCACCCAGCAGACGTCGGCTCCGGGTGGATACATCCCAGACGACGTGGTGGAGGGCTACCTTGACACGTACGAGGACGTCCTGGGCGAAGTGTTTGGCGAGAACGTTTACTACCCGTCGGATGAGCAGCGGTTGGATGGCGACATGAGCGACTCGGGCGTCGGCTCGGGGTGGAGTTCGGGCAAGTGGGGCCTGACGCAGCAGGGCTCGTCGACGGCGTGGGCGCGGTTGGGCGAGATCCTGGGTGATGGGGACATGGCCGACTCGGACGCGTCGAGCGTCGACCACTCGCTGGATGGGAGCGGCGGAGCGTCTGCCGAGGCCGAGGAGGAGGGCGGGCGCGACGAGAACCGCAACGACTGGGAGCATCTTTCGCCCAAGGAGATGCGGTATCTGACGTCCGGGGTCCTGTCGCCCTCGGCGGGCGCGGGCATGGCGCTGCCGCGGGTGGGGTCGCCGGGCCACTCGCCGCTGCTGTCGCCGTCGACAGGCTCGGCGCTCGACGCCGCTCCCGGCTCGCCCCTGCGGCCGTTCAGCCTGGCCACCGCGCGCGCCAGCCGCCGCAAGAGCCGCTCCAATTCAGACAGCAGCCCGCTCCGCCCCGTCCTCACCGACTGGACCAACGACGCCGACCTCGACCAGCTCGACCTCCTCCCCCACACCCACTCCCCCTCCCCCGCAGACCGCTCCGATGACCTCCACCATCCCCTCCCCGTCCCCCAGGCCGGCGGCATCGACGAGGTCGAACACATCTTTGGCACCTAGCCCCCACCGCCTCTTTCCCCTCTACTGCATCATGCCCCTTGATTTCCTTTTTGAAATGCACCCATACCGCTGCGTGCCGAGTGGCCATGGTGGTGCACGGCGCAGGAAAGGTCGGCGAGACTGCCGCAGCAAATAGATGTACGCGGTTCGCTATTGCGGTAGTATGGCGTGGCGGGAGAGTGGTATCTACAACCGGGGGGAGGGGGTTGACGTTTAGCCGTAGTTGAGACTGTGGAGGCGCGAGAAAGCGGGTGCACGGGTAGAGGGTGTGAGCATGGGGACGGGCAGGGTGGGCGGCGGGATGGTGCGAAACGGGAAACGTACCGGAAGATGTCGTTGAAGACGTAGAAGGAGCCGGCCTCGGGGTTGAGGGTGAAGGTCTGGGAGAACTTGAGCGGGTTGGCGCCGTCGTCGACGACGAGGACGCCGGTGACGAGGACCACGAGGCTGTTACCGTCGGCGGTGGGCTGTGCGTCGCGCGTCTCGACCTTGTGCTGTACCTTTTGGAACGGCAGGCTCTGCAGTGCGCGCAAGAAGGCGATGTCAGTTAACAAGTCCCGCCGCATCAGCGCCGCCTTGTACATACCGCGAGCTTCTCCACAATCGCCGCCGCGCCCTGGCTCTGCGTCCCCTCGAACGTCAGCATCGAATTCGCCCGCTGCAGCACACAATCTCGCCAGCGTCAGTAGCCTGCCCCTCCCCAACGCAGAAATACCCCCCACCTACATAGAGGTTCGACAGCTGGTTGCGGTCCGCATCAAACGTCGAATAGTAGAAATCGGTAAACTGCTGTGCAATCTGCTCCATGGTGGCGACACACTCGAACGGCAACAACGACGGCAGCTGGTGAGGGCAGATGGTGGTGGTGGTCAAGCGGGTCCCGTCGCCGTCCACCGCCGTTTCTCTTTCGCCCACGCTTCTCATTTGTAGGCTTCTTACTCGGCCTAGTAAGGCATCCGTGCCCAGCGCCCGCCAAATCAATTTGGATTCCGCTCCGAATACAAAGCGACGCAGCGGCTGCGATTTCGATCACAAATCCCACCCAAACACCCGTAACCACTTGACTTATTTCTAGGATCGGGCAGTTTCCACGCCCTTTTCTCGGCCGCTTTTCTGGCCTCAATTTCGCCAGGTGGCAGCGAAATGGTGCATCCATCTGCCATGTCTGGCCTGGATCTGGCAGGCAGCAAACAATAAAACCACAAACAAAGAGATGTAGCCAAAACAAAGCCGTTGAGAACGTCGCCGAAAAAGTATATACAGGCAGGGGGTGGCGAGGACGTAGTCGGTGCCAGGCCGAGCTACTCGTCGTCTTTGGCCGTCACCGCCGTGGCGCGCTTCTTGGCCGAGTCTTTGGCCTGGAGCGCGGTGGCGTTGGCCGAGTCGGCCGCCTGCTTGGCCTTGCCCTTGGCGGCGGTGGGGGCGTCGACCTTCTTGCCGTCGTTGGTGGTGACGGCTACCTTGCTCGCGCTGCCGAGCACGCCGCCTACGAGGCCGACCAGGCCAAGCAGTCCAGCAAACGCAGCACCCAGCCCGCCCGCAACCTGAGGCATCTCCTTGAGCGCATCCACAGGGCTCTCACGTGCCCGGCGGATAAACTGGTTGATGTGCTCGCGCACCTGCCCCACATAGCCGCCGCCCGCAGCCGCCTCGGCCGCCTTTTCGGCCGCCTTTTGCTCTTCTGCCTCCTTGCCCTGCTCGATCTTGATCTTTTCCTCAAACGTCTCGGCTGCGAACGACTTGGCCTGCGCAGGGTCGTGGCCGACATAGATGTTGTCAAACAGAATGTCCTCGTCCATCGTCCACAGCTCAAAGCCCACACCGCCAATCGGGTTGAATGCCGCCGGGTTCTTGTCCTCAAAGTAGTTGGGGTTTGGAATCTTTTTGGCCGTCCAAACACCCTTGTACGCCGGATTGTCGATCAACGGCGCCGCCCACTTGCCCTTGTACGCCGGGTTGCGCACCGTAGGCTTCTTCCATGGCCCACAGCCGGCAGCAGCCTCGCACTTGGGGTTCGGGATCGACGGCGCAATCCACTCGCCGTCTTCTTCATCATCCCACTCCTCGGGCTTCTGCGCATCCGGATCGGGAATCGTCAGCGGCTCGTCCTGCAGCCAGCCTTCGGGAAGCGTCGCCTCTTCGTCGACAATCTCCAGAGGCGCCTCCTCGTCCCAGTCGTCCGGCTTTTTGGCGTCCGGGTCGGGAATCTTGGCCTGCTCGACCCAGTCGGCCGGCTTCGTATCGTTCGGATCGTCGATCTCGGCAGGCGGGTTGACCGGCGGCTCAAAGTCGTCGAGCAGTGTGCCCTTCTTCTTCGACTCGTTGTTAATAAAGATCTCAAACGTCTGGTCAGGCTGGACTACCAGCGTGTAGAGCGTCGTCGTCTTGGCAAGCTTGGGATAGGCAGGATATTTGACATGCTTCTCCTCAAACTCGCCCGTCTTGGGGTTCTTGTGGCGGAAGATAAAGTGGACCTTGTTCGTCTGACCGCACTTGTCCGGGCCAAACATGATCGTGTAGGGCGTCTTGTCCGAGAATTCCTCGGGAGTGACACCAGACTCGGTGGCAGAGAGCAGCTTGATGTAGGCGCCGCCGCAAGCGAGGCCCTTCTGCAGCTTGACTTCGTACTGAACCACCAGCGGCTTGCCTTTCGGGTCGATGGGCTTGTCAAAGAGATGCGAAATGGCATGCTGCTTGGCCTTGGACTTGAGCACCAAGCCGGCGTCGCCAGCAAGGCCAGGCAATACCTCGGGCTCCTCTACAGACCAAACACCGTCGTACTTGAAGGCTTCCGTATCGTCTTCCTTCTGGAACTTGGACGCCTGCGACGTTTGCCATCGCTCCGACCAGTCAGGAGTAAACTGCTCGACAAACGGAGCCTGGATCGAGGAAGGCGTGAACTGCGGCCGAGGCGCTTCCGCAGAGGCGACCTCGGCAAGGACAAACGCAGCCAGAGCAGCGGCAGCGGTAGGCTTCATTCTGGCAACAACGACGGAGGGGCAGCAGCGGGTCAAGGGTGGTGGCGCAAACAGGAGAGCGGTTCTACCGGCGGGATGTGCAGTCAGATGCGGCAAGGGTCGGGGCAGAGGAAGACGACGAGGATCCACAAACAGAGGCAGGGGAGAAAGAGAGAGAGAGAGAAGATGGACCGCTTGCAAAAGCACAGAGCTTGGAATTATACGCAGGCCCCCGCGGCTGCGAATGTCGAGGCGACACTTGCCTTTCTTGCTTGTGAGCTAGGTGATGTGGAAGCTAAATCACCCAAGCCGACCCACTTTTCCATGCCCGCTGTCCGAGGTTTGATTGAGTCACTGTCGCGCACAAGATAGCGCAGCGTTGTGGCGCATTGATTTCGAGACTGTCACTCCGCGCTTTCATCCGCTGTGCATGGGCCAACGCCGCGTTGATGGCCAGAGAAGCAGAACCCTTGCTGGAAGATTCTCTTAGCAGCGCAACACCGACGGACGACGTGGAAGCTTTCGAACGACGCGCGCCGCTTCTTCTTATCGGGCGAGATCGTTTCCCTTTGTTAGATCGGCGCTTGTGTAACAACAACTCAGCATCCTGATTATAAGTTATTGTTACAAGACAAGGCAGTGCAGACCAGGCACGCAAGCGCATTGAAGTACAGAGAACAACACCACTACAGCGGCTAGGAGGGAGAGAACTTAATAACAACATATCTCTAGCTGCTTCTTGATACTAGATAGCTCGCCGTCACCCGCGATTGTATTCGAAATACCGTCACCCGCAACTAGTAACTCGAGCTTCAACCGTTTCTATGGCAATTCCAGGCAATTTTAGGGATAGCTGGTTGTTATTGTAACAGAGCGCAATGGGTACATGCATGTGAGGGCTGTGAAGTGGGAGTGCCGGCTGATACGCGCATCGACTGCCATCATCCATCATCCCTCACCGCGATCAAAGCCTCTCGTTGCTCTTGCTTCCGCTCCATAATCAGGTCGACTCCCGACCTTCCGGACCGTTTGCTTTCTGCCTCTGTACCCGCCACTGCCCTCCCCTACACCCACGCCGGACCAACGCAGGATCGAGGCTAATAACTTGGACCTTATTGCCAACGACCGACGACCCTTCTACGACCTCTTTCACGCTTCCGCCACTCTTCGCCGCCAAGATGGCTATGGATCAATCCCTGATCAAGCTGGTCAACAAGCTTCAGGATGCTTTCAACAATGTTGGCATCCAGAATCCGATCGACTTGCCCCAGATCACCGTGCTTGGCTCCCAATCTTCGGGCAAATCCAGTGTGCTTGAAAACATTGTAGGGCGTGACTTTTTGCCACGAGGCACAGGCATCGTCACTCGACGTCCCCTTGTCCTCCAGCTCATCAACCGCCCCGCTGCCTCCAAACCCAACGGCGACGCTTCAGCAGCATCCACGGCCAACGGCAATAACCAGGATGAATGGGGCGAGTTCTTGCATTTGCCCGGCGAAAAGTTCTTTGATTTTGGCAAAATCCGCGATGAAATCGTTCGTGATACAGAGCTCAAGACGGGTAAGAACGCCGGCATCAGTCCACAACCCATCAATCTGCGAATCTACAGTCCCCACGTCCTCACCCTGACCTTGGTCGACCTGCCCGGTCTCACCAAGGTCCCTGTGGGCGATCAGCCGAGGGACATTGAGCGCCAGATCCGAGACATGGTTCTCAAGTTCATTTCCAAACCCAACGCCGTCATTCTCGCCGTCACCGCTGCCAACACCGACTTGGCCAACTCCGACGGCCTCAAATTAGCACGAGAGGTGGATCCAGAGGGAACTAGGACCGTCGGTGTCCTTACCAAAGTCGATCTGATGGATGCCGGCACCGACGTCGTGGACATCTTGGCTGGCCGTGTCATTCCCCTGCGACTTGGCTACGTTCCCGTCGTCAACCGAGGCCAGCGAGACATTGACCAGAAGAAGTTGGTCAGCGCCGCCCTCACCGCCGAAAAGGAATATTTCGAGAATCATCCCAGCTATCGAAGCAAGGCACAGTACTGCGGTACCCCCTTCCTGGCGCGCAAGCTCAATACGATCCTTATGCATCACATCCGCAACACGCTCCCCGACATCAAAAACAAGATTGGCTCACAGCTTGCCAAGTTCCAGACAGAGCTTGCTTCCCTGGGTGGTCCCATGGGTGAGAATAATGCAGCCAGCGTCGTTTTGCAGATCATCACCGAATTCTCCAACGAATTCCGAACTGTGATCGACGGCAACTCGAATGACCTCACCGTCAACGAGCTGGCCGGTGGCGCACGTATCAGCTTTGTCTTTCATGAACTTTATAGCAACGGTGTCAAGGCCATCGACCCGTTCGACATGGTCAAGGACACCGATATCCGCACTATCCTCTACAATTCCTCTGGTTCCTCACCTGCGCTATTCGTCGGAACCACCGCTTTCGAGGTGATCGTCAAGCAGCAGATCAAACGCTTGGAAGACCCAGCGTTGCGATGCTGCTCCCTTGTGTACGATGAACTGGTCCGCATTCTGTCTCAGCTGCTTGCAAAGAATGCCAGCTTCCGACGCTTTCCAGCGCTGCGGGAGAAATTCAACTCGGTCGTCATCCAGTTTTTCAAAAAGTGCATGGCTCCGACCACCAAGCTGGTTACTGACTTTGTGGCGGCCGAGGCGACCTATCTTAACACAGGACATCCCGACTTTATTAGTGGTCATAAAGCCATGGAGATTGTCAACGAAAGACTCAACCCGCCTGCACCCGCTCATGACCCCAAGAAAGCCAACCCGCATGCGATCAACAACGACAAGGACCTCGACGTCAATCTGAAAAACGAGGGCGGATTCTTTGGCAGCTTTTTCCAGAAGAACCAGCCCAACCAGGCGGTAAAGGCCAAAAGAGCCATGATGGAGGCGCCACCGCCCTCGCTCAAGGCGTCGGGTCAGTTCAGCCAGCGCGAACAGCTCGAGACCGAGGTGGTCAAGCTGCTCATCCAGAGCTACTTTAACGTGGTCAAGGTAGAGACCATCTCGATGGTGCCCAAGTGTATTATGCTCAACTTGGTTACGCAGTCCAAGGACCAAATGCAAAAGGAGCTCTTGCAAGAGATCTACCGCCCAGAAGTGCTCGACGAGCTGATGAAGGAGTCTGACCACGTGGTCACACGCAGGAAAGAGTGCGTCAAGATGATCTCTGCGCTCGAAACCGCCTCTGAGATCATCGCCACCGTCTAAGCGTGCCAGCGTGCCCCGTCGACGCCCTGTCTGGCGCTGCTCCCGTGGTCTGCCCCTCAACATCCTGGACCGCCGTTGTATATGCCCACGGCCCCCTTTCATCTGTATGTTTCACCACCCGTAATACACCTCAGCGCTGTAACCGCCCCTCTGTTTGCGCGACGTGACGGTTTTGCACGAGTCCCTGCTGGATTGCGTTCCGATGCTCTGGTGGCTGCTGTGCTGTGCCCGGTGCTGGGGCCTGCAGTCTACATACGCGTGCGGCAAACTGCGGCGCAGCTGAAGTGGTTGTCGAGACGAGGAGGGGAAGGGGGTAGGGAGGGAATGGGGGGGGCGGCTACTCGTCATCGCGCTGGCGCTTGCGCGTGTCGGGCGTTTCGAGGCCGGCACGCTTGACGCCGCGCTGGGCGTCGTGGAGGAACTGGTTGATCGCGAAGGGGTCGGTGTCCTTTTCGAACTGGACGGGGCCTGCAGGGCCTGCAGGGCCTGGCTGTTGGTCGTCTGCGCCGTGGAATCGGCTCTTGCCGAGGCCGAAGCGGTCGTTGCTGTCGAGTTGGTGCTGGATGTCTTGGGCGCCGTCGCCGTAGATGTCGGCGGAGGTGGAAGCGGCGGGGCGACGGTAGATGGCGGCGGCGGCGGAGCTGGCGGAGAAGAGGGGCTTGTCGTAGAGCGTGTAGGCGTCCTCGTCGCCGGGGCCGGCAGCGAGTGCGTCCTGGTTGAAGAGGCGGCTGTCGGTCATCGACTCGCGCGATGCCGTCGGCTTGGCCAGGCCGAGCGCGACCTTCTCCGACATGTCGCGGTGCTGGTCGCGCATCAGCTGCTTGGCGCGCTGCTCGACGCCCATATTGGACATACGCAGCTCGCGCTCGCGCTCGCGCTTCCGCTCTTGCCGGATCCGATCGCGCGCCTGCGCCCCCTCGTCCTCCGTCCCATCCGACCCCTCCGAGTCCGTCTCCGTCCCGTACCCCGCCAGCATCGCCGACATACCCCCCGCCGCCGCCGCCCCACCACCGCCCCCACCAGCATCCGCCGCAGACAATCGCAGTTCCTCCTCCCCCGACTCCTCCTCCGCACCACCGCGCACCGAAGGCGTACTAGACGAAATCCCGGCTCGCTCTTCCCGCGCCCGCTGCGCCAAACTCCGTAGATGTTCCTCGCGAGCCGCCTTCTCCTTGGTCGCGAGCTTCTGCTGCATGATGCTTCTCTGCCTCACCTCTTCTCTAGCATGTCGGTCGGCCAGACTGAGTGCCTCGGCAAACTGAGCAAAGTTGTCGTTGATGACAACGTCTTGGATGCCGCTCCCATCGGCGGCAAGCCTCTTGTCTAGGGGTATGGTGTAGCCTTTGTTGTTCTTCCAGTTGGAGATGGCCGGAGGGATCATCCAGTCCTTCTGCTCCTGCGCTGTCACCTTTCTCGGCGGCGATCGGAGCACGGGCGGCGGCGGGGAGGGCGGGCCGGGCGGAAGCTTCTTGATGCGATGGCGCGGCGGCTCCAGTGGATCTCTGGCCGCCTCTGTCATCTTGATAATGCGCTGGGTGCCAGCCGCGCCCTGCTGGCCGGGGGTATAGCGGATGAACTGGGCCTGCTGCTGTCCACCGGGCTGGCCAAGCGCCTTGGGTGCGGCACCCTTGACTTTGGCCTGCGTAATCTTCTCCAGCGCCAGACGCGTGCGCTCGGTTGTGCTCATCACTTCCTCTTGCGACGGACGCTCGAACTGCGAGGCGCGCTCCCGCTCGCTCAGATCCGTCCTTTGCGACAATGGAACCAGATCCTTGAACTGCGACTGGACCGTCTGCCCTTTCCGCAAGCCTTGCCGCACAATGGCGTCGTACCGTTTGTTTCCCTGCGCATCCACGCGCATTGCGAGCTTGTTGCCTGCACCGCTGCCGGACCGTTCGCGCCCCATATCTAGCGGATATTGGGCGACGTGACATTCCGGGTACGCTCCTCCGCCACCAAAGTCGGCCTGTGCGCGGGGTTTCCAGCCTGCCCTCTTGCCATACGGAGGAATATGGCTGGGACCGGAGGGTATCGAAGATGGGCCTGGCTCGGCCTGCCCATCGGTGTGCGTACCATCGTACTCAGTCTCCTCTGCGTTCTCTTTTCTTGCGGAAGAGCTGTATCTCGGCGCCGGTAAGACGCTCTGGAGTGTGGCAGCCATAGGCGTCGGGCTGTAAGCAACAAGATGCAGCTGGTCGTGTCCTGAATGCGCGGGTGAGTGTCGATCTCAGCAACAAAGTGAGAAACAAGGTTGTGGTTATGATCGTGAAGGGAGATATTGGCCGGTAAGGTGTGAAGAGCGAATCTGTCAGCGAGAATTTGGCTCACGTGATGAGCCCGATCTGTTTGGCTGAGCTGATCGACGATCTGCACCCCGATCTAAGAGGAGGAGGTCACGTTAGGACTGTAACTTGACCGGCTACAGCGCGATCAAGCAGAGGCAACGGTACTTCGCACGCACCTCCATCATCGAACCATCCATCATCTTCCAAACATCATCCCCCCCGCCACCGTCTAAAGCTACTCTGCAGCCAGGCCTGCAACTGTGCTTCTTGCTGCCGATTCGTGGCAAGCCCTAGCAGAAGCACGCTTCGGTGCCTCGTCTGCTTACAAAAGCGCAGCACGCCGACAGCACGCTACCACCATCCGATTACTGTCTTGATGCATTTGTCGAATTAGCAGCGCTTCTGCCTCTTCGCCACGCCTTCGCAACGCCTCCGCCACGCACTGCGTCCGTTCGCAAGGGCGCTTGCCCTTCCAAGAGCACGCCGATTGGGGTCATTCAGCAGCGACCTCTACCGACGGTGCTGATTGCACAACATGTCGAAGCATCAGCGTGGTACGGCTGCTACCAGAGGCTTCACCGTCAGCCATCAGCGTGTTGTGCTTGACCTCGGCTTCAGTGGCACTATAGCTGGCTTTACCGAGCTGACGATCATTCCGAGTAATCGCAACCTCAAAGTTGTCCATCTCAACTGTAGACAGGCCGTCGTTCAGGCCGTCTCCGTAGCCGGTCATGCTGCTGACTTTTCCTATGCAGACCATCTGACAGGCGCTGCCATATCCGACACCAAGGATGTACACAGATATCCAGAGCTCAAGAGGCGCTTATATGCGGCTGCCTCGGATGGCGCCAATGGCGAGCTCAGCATCTTGCTCCCCGCCGAGGTTCGCATACAATCCCAGAACATAGGCGGCAGAGCCGCGAGCACGACCTCTGATGATGCACCAGCCCTTGGAGGTTCCTCCATCAACAGCGAGCTTGCGCCTATCACCGTCCGCGTAGAGTACTACCTCAAAGATCCATCCGATGGCGTGCAATTCATGCGTCCGACAGCCGACGCGCCCTACCGAGTCCCCCACCTCTTCACCGTAGCTTCGTGTCCAGACGCCGCCCGGTGCTGGGTACCGTGTGTAGACAGCTTGTGGGAGCGATGCACATGGGAGTTCGAGCTGATTGTGCCCAAATCCCTCGTCACCTCGGAAGATGAGAACGAGTCTTCATCGGCAGCAGCAAGGGCCGCAGCCTCGATGGAGAATGCAGACGTAGATGCACAGGTGGTTGTGGTCTGCACAGGAGATCTCATGGAGCAGGTTACTCACCCCAACAATTCGTCAAAGACCATCTTCTGCTATACTCAAGCTGTCCCCACCTCGGTCCAGCATGTCGCTTTCGCAGCCGGCCCCTTCCATCTCCTTAGGGTAGAATCGCCCAACCGGCAGCTCACGACCGCCGCACAGGGTGCGATAACCTCTCAAGAAGCGATCTTGTCCCGGCTCGACGACGCTGGCCAGGTCGAGATCCTCGCCTTCTGCCTACCTGGCCGAGAAGAGGAGCTGCGTAACTCTGTTGCCTTTACACGGCAGGCGCTCGACTTTTTCTCGCAGGAGTACGGCTCTTACCCTTTCGGTTCCTTTCGGATGGTCTTTGTGGACGAGCCACCGCAGGACTGTACAACATTGTCAATGATGGCCATCTGCTCCAATGACCTTCTCCATCCAGCCTCAGTCATTGATCAAGCCATTGAAAACCGACAGATCCTCAGCCACGCTATCGCTTTCCAGTGGGTCGGTATCAACATTATCCAAGCCACCTGGGCCGACACATGGCTTGTCAATGGATTAAGCCTCTTCATCAACGGTCTTTTCCTGCGACGGCTCATGGGCAACAACGAATATCGCTTTAGGCTCAAAAAGGATCTCGATCGGCTATGCGCATGGGATGTTGGCATGCCTCCCTTGTACGAAGCAGGCGCCTTTGAGCCACCAGATGCTGCCACTCTCCCCTTCATCAATTTGAAGTCACCACTGGTTCTGCACATCCTGGATCGTCGATTGCGCAAGATGGGCGCATCAGTGGGTTTAGGCCGAGTAATCCCCAAGATCTTTTTGCAAGCAATGACCGGCGAGATGAATAACAACATGCTGAGCACTCAGCACTTCCTGCGAACCTGCCGTAAGGTCAGTGGTGCCGACCTGCGACTCTTCACCGAACACTGGATTCGAGGAAGCGGTTGCCCGAGATTCATCTGCAGCGCCAATTTCAATAGGAAAAAACTCTTGATCGAGATGCACATTCGTCAAGAAGCCCCTGCTGCGCAGTTCGCCGCTGCTCGCCCTGGCGACGCACTCGCTTCCAACGCAGTGCCTCTATTTGAGGGCCAAATGACCGTACGAATCCACGAGGCAGATGGAACACCTTATGAGCACGTCTTAGAGATCAAGGGTCCCGCTAAAAGGTACGAAGTACCGTTTAATACCAAGTATAAACGTGTCCGAAGGAACACCAAGCGGTTTCAGGCTCGTCAGGCGGCCGCTGCTGCTGCTGCGCAAGGCGACCAGGAAGCGCAAGAAGCCATTGGCCTCATCGATCTCGGCTTCGGCTTGGGGATGTGGGAAGACGAAAAAGCGCGTGAAGACTGGAAAGTAGCCGACTGGACCGAGGAGGACGAAGAAAAGATGTCGTCGGCTCCCTACGAGTGGATTCGTATGGACGCTGATTTCGAGTGGCTTGCTAGCATTCACTTTGAACAACCGGACTACATGTGGGTCTCTCAGCTGCAGAGAGATCGCGATGTCGTAGCCCAGATATCTGCCGTTCACGCTCTAGCCCAGATGCCAACACTCGTCACCTGCAGCATGCTGACAAGGACGGTATTGGTGAACAAGTACTTTTATCGAGTCCGCACCGAAGCTGTTCATGCCCTTGTTCACTGCGCTATCCCGCAACTCGACAATCTCGGTCTATTTCACCTGCTCAAGCTCTTCCGTACCCAATTCTGCCACGACCCGCCGGATGATGTTGCTACAGGCGATCCGCTGGATGTCCCGTGTATCCCAAGGGCCAACGACTTCAGTGAACCGGCCGACTACTTTCTTCAACGCGCTCTGATTCATGCAATCAGCCGCGTGCGCAACACCAAGGGCAGGACGCCACCGCAGGTGAAGCGCTTTCTCATCAATCTGCTGCGATACAATGACAATTCCACGAATCCATTCGTCGACGACCTCTACCTTGCCGGTATAATCAACGCCCTGGTCAGCGCGTTCATCCCTGTCGAGTCCGCCGTTCATGGAGACTACGTCCCCGCGGGCGAGGATCCGGACGCCAAGGATGATGAATTCCTGCTGGCTCATGCGATGGGCGAGGTCGAACGTCTCCAGGAGCTCGACAGGCTGGTGCCCTCGTACCATAACGTCGTCACGCTCGCAGCTCTGGACTTCCAGGTTGCGCTGATGCTGGCAAACCTGAAACCTCGTGATCTTCAAATGTTCTTTGGCTACACTAGGCAGGGCAACTTCACGCCTGTGCGGATCCTGGCGCTCAATTGCCTCTTGCTGGTTGGCAACTTGAACCACAGGGTTATCGCCAGATATTGCTTTGCCCTGCTTAAGCTCGACGAGAACAGAACGGTCAAGCGAGCCCTCGCACGCGCGCTTTGCGAAGGTCTAGCCGTCGCCATGAGCACTGGTGTATTCGGCGGTGGCGCGCTTCGAGGACCCGAGGCTCTACTCATCGAAGAGAATAGCGGGCATGTTAACGCTGCCGAGAGGGCTCGGGATGCCCAGCTCGAGGCCATGCTCAAGACACTCAAAAAGGAGGTCGGTCGATCCGCCGGTGTTCGAGAAGGCTTCCTGTCGGCGCTGTTGTCCCCCTCGGCTGACGGTGAAGCTCGGTGGGCATTGCTCAAGCTTGGTGAATTGCTCTTCCGCCCTGCAGAAGAAAAGGAGCTGCCCTTGCAGCCCAAGGTACAGCTTCGAGTCCGGATGCCGAGTAGCCAGGCGAACCTGGAGATGCCGAATGTCGACTCGCCGAGCCTTTCTAAGATCAAGCTGGTGCGGCAGACGCCAATAAGTGTCGAAGAAACACCTCAGAAGCAAGCTGCACCTGGACCCAGAGTGGCTTTCGAGACGCCGGAGAAAGACCCCTTGCTCGGCTCCCCTGCTGCTGCAAAGGCTAAAGTCAAGGCCAAAGTCAAGAAGGCGAAGCCTCTGGCTCCGGGCCAGGCTTCCGGTATGTCCTTTGCGGACTTGACAGCGTGCAGGAATACGCTCAAGAAGTTGATGCAGAATAAGCACGCAGCCATCTTCTTGCACCCCGTTGACCCGGTTCGCGATCAGGCAACAGACTACTTCGATATCATCAAGGAGCCCATGGACCTCGGTTCGATCCTGAACAAACTGGACAGCGGCCAGTACAAGGACCGATTTGGTATGCGCGATGACCTCGAGCTCATGGTTCGCAATGCCAAGACATACACTCCTGATCCTAAGGCTTATGCACATAAACAAGCCGTTGGCGTAGAGAAGTTGTTCACCTCGCTCTGGCACCGGATGGAGAAAACGCTGGAACAATCGGCTGCTCGTCAAAAGGCGGCGCAAGAGGCTGCGCTCGCTGCGGAAACCAGCGCCGACCAAGACCCGAAGTTAGCTGCGGCGTTCGAGTTGGGCTCGCCTCCGGCCCGGACTCCAAGCGTATGTGCGCCTCGGCCTGAAGCGACACCTAGTCCGGCTCCCAGCAAGGTGGCTGTCAAAGTCAAGCTGAAGAGCAAGCCTAATCCGGAGCAAGCACGTGAGCCGCCGGCCGCCGCGCTGCCCGCCGCCGCGCCGCCCAATGCCCAGGCTGCGCCGGCCGTTCCTGACCCCGCTGCGCCGGCCACTGCTGCACCGTCGTCGGCAAAAGTCAAAAAGCCGCTCATCAAGCTCAAAAAGGGCGGACCCGAGTCTATCTCCCCGGCTCCGCCTCAACCTGCGGCTCCTCCCGCCACCGAGCGAGCCCAGAGCGTGGACGACGACATACTGGAGCTGCTGGGCGAGCCCGTCACCAAAACTAGCCCAAGCAAGAAACCCAAGCTATCCCCTTCGCCCGTAGTCGCACCGCCGGTGGCTCCTGTCACTGCCGCAAGCGCCTCTCCATCAGTGCCGCCGAGCAGTAGCAAAAAGGCCAAGGCAACCGCCTCGCCACATCCTCGTAGCAGCACACCCGCGAACGGATCGTCTGTGCCTCCATCTGGATCCCCCGCCAAAGACATAGCTCGACGAGCTGAGCAGGATCCGGTGGGCGCCACCATAGGCTGGCCAATGAGCGGCAAGAAGTGTAAGCTCATACTTCAGATCCTGAAAAAGTCGCCTTTCTCCATCTTTTTCCGTTTCCCCGTGGATCCTGTCAGAGACGGGCTGCCGACGTACTTTGACGAGATCAAATCGCCAATGGACCTGAGCACCATCGAAAAGAAGGTGAATCAGGGAGCTTACGCAAGCCTCTCCGACTTTGCTGCGGACGTCGAGCTGGTCCTAGCCAACTGCCGGCAGTTCAATCCTCCGGGCACAGAGCCGTGCCAGCATGCGGACGAGCTGGAGAAGCTGTGGCGTAAAGAATGGGCCAAGGCATTGACGCCGAAGCTCGAAGCGAACGAGAAGCGGGCGCTGGTGGGCCTGATGAACCGGCTCAAGACGCACCCGTCGTCGCTGCTCTTCCGCGAGCCGGTGGATCCGGTCGCGCTCGGCATCCCGACCTACTTTGACGTGATCGCCAAGAAGGACGCGCGCGACCTCTCGCTGATCGAGTCCAAGCTGAAGGCGGACAAGTACGACTCGTTCCAGGCGCTCGATGAAGACGTTCGGCTGATGATCAAGAACTGCCGCACCTTTAACGCGCTCGATCCCGCCATCCTCGAGATCGCCAAGGCGTTCGAGACCTACTACCGCAAGGAGTTCAACCATGCCAAGCAGCAGGCGGGAGTCAGCGGCGCCGGCGCCGGCGCCTCCGCCTCGCCCGCGCCACAGACCCCCTCCGCCAAGCGCAAAAAGACGCCCGCGGGCTCGGCTGCCTCCAACGGCTCCGCCAAAAAGATCAAGAGCAGCTGAGGCGCACCAGCCCACTACCAGCCTAGCCTGCCTGCACTCATCACACTCGTCCCGTCTGTGCCAGTCTTGCCTCTTCTCCAGCCACTGTCGTCCTCACACGTGCTGTCCTTCCCACCGCGCCGTGCAAATGCGATACTATGCTGCGGCTGCTATAGTGCCGACGTGCACACACCACCCGCGTAAGCCAGGCACCATTCTTCGTGTGCAGGCCGGCGGTAAGCCGGGCTGGACTGCAGAGGGGATGCTACCTCGTGTGTCGGCGGAGCTAGGGGTGTGGTGCGGGCGGGGTGTCGGGGGGTGGTTCGAGGGGGGGTGATGCGGGGCCTGGGTCGGGGGGTGCGCGGAGCCTGCCGGAGCGCGAGCGGATGATGGAGGCGAACGCGCCAGTGCCGGGGTGTCTGGCCTGTGGCGCGGCGTCGGGAGTGGGGTTGGCGGGCGGGAGCGCGCTGCCAGGGAGGGTGAGGTGGTGATGGCCGGGCGCAAGCGCGCGGCCGGCGTCGTAGGACGCGCGCGGCTCGTGCCGGCGGTGCGGGGTGCGGACAGGGTCGCCCGCGCGCACCGGCACCACCTGCCCCGCCATCCCACCCTGCGACCCCGGCCCGAGCGCAAACGGCAGCGACGAGCCCGAGCTCACGGGCAACCCCGCCGTCGGAACCTGCCCCCCCGTCCCCATCCCCCCCGCCACCGCCGGCCGACCGTCTAGATTGGCGTGCAAGGCGGAGCTGCCCAAGACCGGCGCAAAGCCACCCTCCTTGGCAGGCGGGCCGAGCGAGGCGAGCTCGTCCTTGATCATCTGGCGCGCAAGCACGTCGATCTCGCGGATCTGCACATGGATCGTCTTCTTGATCTTGGCATCCGCTTTCAGCAGCAGCTCTTGCGTCATCCCGCTGATCGTCGCGGGCTTCTCCGTCTCGCCCGCGCCCGAGCCAAACCCATAGCCGTCAACCCCGCCGGGATGGGAGGACAGGAACGCCTGGCTGAGACTCCCCGCGCGATCGCGCTCGGCAGGGCCTGAAGCCGCCGATGCGGGAGGTGACGACGCCTGGGACCGATTCGTGTATGTCGAGGCAGACCATGATTCGGCGTTGTAAGCGGAAGAAGAAGGCAGGTCTTTCGGCAGAAAGGAGAGCAATTTGTAGTAGACCTCGCTGAGAATGTCGCAGAGCGTGAAGAAGGTCTGGAAAAAGTCCAACTGGAAGGGTATGTTGGGCGCCATGAGATAGGATGCCTGGTCGAGATTGACAAATGCCGAGGCGGGACCAGCTGTTGAATCCAGGGCTCCAAACTCGCTAATGGCTTGTGTGGCCGGCGCTCGCTTTGAGGGCTTGCTGCCGGATCGGAAAAAGCTCTTCATCTTCTGACGCTGCGAGCCGAACGAGGCATTGCCCGCGCCCCCGGCCAGCGAGAGGATGGTTTCGTCCGTGTAACTGTCCAGCTCGTTGATCAGGGAAGCGATGGCGCGAGCCAGATCGCTTGGATTGGAGAGCTCGAGGACACCGGAGAGACTCAGACCGAGGATGTTGTAGCGAATCGTCCTCTTGCGCATTCTGTCGTTGTCAAAAGCGGCAGCAAGCTCCTCGGCGGGCATACGGATGGTCTGGAACCATAGCTGCTTGCTGTGTAACGATCTTTTGAGGTAAACCAGGCTATTGAGGCGCCTTTGGAAGAGGTCGCGAAGGAACTGCGTACCGCTGAGACTGGTGGACGAGGAGGATGTGCCTCCGGGGTTGGCGGTGGAGGCGGTAGGTGGCGCTGAAGAACCGATGGAGGGAGAGACAAGCGTGTCGACCGTGTGACTGTACATGGACGGAGCCGCCGTGGTGGCAAAGGCTTGTTGCGAGATGCTAGGAGAGCGGGCCATGAGGATAGACGGATGTTATACAGCTTGACACGCCTGGCTGAAGCACAAGTTGATGTGAGCACGGCCCTCGCTCTTGAACAAGAACAATGCCTTGGATTGACCACCGATCTCCGTGGCCGGTAGGATTGGCAGCACAAAGCACAGATGCTGTGATGTGGTTGGGTGAGAGCGGGCGGCGAATACACGTGTGCGGACTGGATCGTGAGCTAAGACCGACGGCAAGAGCATTCTGACCTCACGCAGTCAACGGTGCTCTCCCTTGACGGATGTGAGTGGCAGCCGGCTTGCTGAACCCTGCCACTTGAATGCCGGCGTGTCTCAGCTTCAAAATGCTTAATCGGGCTGGTCCGGTTGATCGGGCCAGATTCGGGCTCATTTACGCGTGAGCATCTCATCGACCGATCGCAAGAGGAAAGCGCGCCGATGGGGGATCATTTTATCCTGGTGGCGGAAGGCAAAGCGACAACGTGCCTGGCCAGTCTTCCAATCATGGTTATTTCGCTTGTCGGTGCCATGGCCAACCCCATCTTGTCTCTTCTCTAGCACGGTAGTCATTCAGCGTGGGTTGTCGCAGCAGTCCCAGTAGTCGCAGTAATCACAGCCTGAAGGTAGTGTGAGTAGGAGTGGAAGTGTGGCCAGTACATCTGTTCCCACTTTGGCAAAAGCTGAGCAACCAACCGACTGAGCGCTGATTTCCTTTAGCCAATAATGGTGAATGGATTTCGCCTTGGGTGATGGTTGTAATTTCCAGCTAGTTAAGCTTGACTGCCACCGGTCTCGTAGTGACCTTCGTGCTAATGCTCCGACGCGGACTACAGTTGCCACCGCCACCACCCCACCCCCACCACGCCACTGCAGTTCTTCAAGACACTGTCACCTCACCCGTCTGCCCATCCGTATCTGCGTCATAGACGGACCAGACGCGATTGTCGCCAAAGCAAGACTTGCTTTCGCCTTCGTCGCCCTCTGCCATTCCGCCGCTTCTGCGTAGTTCGCCAGCTCCTTGGCTAGTTCAGATCGAGCGCTTTTCACATCACCGGAATCCCGCAGCCATAGTAGCTCTGCCTTGTTCGGATCGAGACCGATCTGATCGCTCTCTTCTGTAGCCACATCTGCCTCGCGCCGCGCTTGCAGCATTTCCATCGAGGTGCTTCGCTCGCCTGGCGCTGTAGGTTTGCTGCGATCGGATCAGCCGCTTTCCCAGTGAAGCATTCGCATCTTTTCCTTGGCTAAGCCCTTGGAGACGTTGGTTGCGTCACGGTTGGAGCGCTGGCTGAGATCCGACACGGCAGCATTCCACTTTGCATGGTGGCTCCTACTCTGCTTGACTGCTGGCATGTGCGCGACCTTCAGAGATTTCGCGCCGTACTCCGAGGCGGCGCGCCCGACAAAGGAGCGCAGCAGGCGAACGGTGCTGGATCCTACGGCGCCTCGTTCTCCAAGTCGCCACACAGCCATCGCGACCATACAGGACCTTGCCCGCCTGCAGAAGTGAATCGGCGCGATCATTACGGCAGGACGGTGCTCCATCACATCGCATCCAACATCGAGCCCTGGAGTATCAGCTATCTCAACAGCCTACTCGCACATCCAAGCGTAAACGTAAACCTCCAGGATGGCGAGAACGGCTGGACACCGTTGCATCGAGCCCTCTACGTCGCCAACCTCCAAACGGTTCTGATCCTATTACGTCGCAACGACCTGGACATTCGCGTCAAAGACTTCGAAGGCCTTACGCCCTTCGATCTCTACAACTCCACCGTAGCGGGCACCAACCCGCCCCAAGATGCACTGAGTTTCGATGGCCTACACCATGGCCATGATCGCACCTTGACCCAGCTGTATACATGGGGTTCTAATCGCAACTACAATCTCGGTCTCGGCGACGGCGACGACCGGCAGCTGCCGGATCGAGTCCACATCCGTTCCGTCGCCAGCACCAGTGAAGCTCGCGATGACCTGCTTCCTGCAGGCAAGAAGTTCGACAGGATTGGTATCAAGGATATTGCCATGAGCCGGCTTCATACTGTCGTTTTGACCGACGAGCGGACGTCCAATGTGTGGCTTTGCGGCCTTGGAGGCAATGGCCGCTTGGGTCGCTCGCCTCAAACCCAGACTTCATTTGAGCCCCTCAAGGATTTTCAAGAGACAGCCCGCTCGATTGCTGTAGGACCGGACCACACCCTGATCATCACCGCTTCCGGTGCTCTCTTCTCTTTCGGCCTCAATCGCTTCTCCCAGCTCGGCTACACCATTGAACAAGGTCTGGGCACGGTGGGATCAACCTCAGGCAAAGTCGGCGGAGGTGCCAATGTCGCTGTATTTGGTCAAGCGTCTACCCCGGCGGCAGACCTCGACGTTCAGATCTCGCCTAGATGTGTCTCCGGTCCGTTGAAAAAGCATCAAGTTCTTGGTGCCGCCTGTAGTAGGCTCCACTCGGCTGTCTTCACTTCCGAGGGTCTCTACACCTGGGGCACCAACACCGGCCAACTTGGCTATGACCGAAGCGGTACAGCAGTGCAAATCCAACCTCGCCGCGTCACCGCGATAGCTGCTGGCTCTGGCATCCAGCAGATCGCCGCTTCCGAGTTTGGCACCGCCTGTCTTATGGAAGGTGGCGATGTTTTTGTCTGGCACAACGATACCCATTACCGCATCAATTTCCCACTGGCACGCTTTTCCAGCAGCATTTCGGTCTTCCGTCCGCGACAAGTGCAGCCCAAGACGCTCATTTCCAAGCTCTCAAGCAGCGGCAACACGTTTAGCGCGCTCAGCGACGTCGGCGACTTGTTCACTTTCAACCTCGAGCACCCCTCTGAATATGGTCAGGCCGGTGCAACTGGTCGCGCTTCGTCCGGAAATTCGAGTAGCAAAAACTCGGCGGCACAGCACGCACCCAAGCCACAGCTGCTATGGTCCGTCAGAAAAAAGTTTACCGCTGTCAGGGATGTTGCGATCGGAGCAGACGGCTCTGTCATTCTCTGTACAGAGAGCGGACATTGCTTTGTCCGACCGAGTCGAACTGACAGCGGCGCCAAGTCTGGTGGAAAGAAGTTCAAGTTCCAGCAGATCCCATATCTGCAGCGCGTTGTCAAAGTAGCCACCAGCGAAAGCGGTGCACTGGCGGCCATCAAGGCAGATCCAAGCTTGCCAGACGTTCGTATCAAGGGAAGAACAGTCGAAGAAGCGCTGAGAGATCTGCTGCCTCATCTCAAGGTCCAAACGCTGACAGATAGCGCCGAGCAGCAAAAAGGTATCACCTCCGAGGTGGTCCAGATTCTCGACGTACACAGCGATGCTGACTGCGATAGTGACATGGAGGACGAGGAACTCGAGGCAGCATACGGCGCTAACGATGCAGCAGCGCAGCGCTCGAGTGCCAGTAAGTATATCAAGATGGCGTGTCTGATCCTTGAGGCAGGCAAGCGTTGGACAGCAGGGCGAACAATGTCGAACGACGGTATTGGAACTACAGCCGGGGTAGCGTCAGTCTTGGGCACCACGGCTGGTAAGCGTCAGGCCTTCTACGGGCCGCACAATCTCAGCCTTCCTTTTGGATGCGATGCGTTTATTATCGCAGGGGGTCACTATCTCCCCGTACACAGAACCGTCTTGGCCGCGAGGATCCCCCTACTTCAGCAAGCGTTGCAGCATCCTGCCAACAAGCGGAAGCTTCCCTCTGGTATCAAGATCGCGGCTGTCAATGAACGCGTCACGACATTGACCCTTTCGCACTGCAGCTTCGCTTCCTCGCTCTTCTTCCTCCACTATATTTACTCCGACGATCTACCACCCATCTGGGTACCAAGCGTCGGTCTCGCTATCGACAAGGAACTCAAAGCAGCGAAAATTGACCGCGCCCAGGTTCAAGCGGAACTGGCCATCTTGGCGGACACTCTTAAATTACCGGCCTTGACCACATGCGTGACGGCCAACATACCGCGTCAGCCAGTTTCTACTCTTCGCGACGACATGGCCACCTTTTTCGCCTCATATGTTGATGTGGACGACGGTGATAACACCGACTTTCATGATGTGATCCTTCAGTTTCAGGACAGGACTGTGCCAGCCCATTCGACATTTCTCCGCAGGTCTCCATTCTTTGCTGCGCTATTTCAGCCGCATTGGACCGAGGACCGATGGGGTAAAGACAATATTATCTCTTTAGATATGAGCCATCTTCGCTGGGAGGTGGCGCGGATCGTTCTGCTGCATCTCTACACAGATAGGGGCGAGGCTCTCTTCCGCGGCTGCGATACCGACCGCTCGTTGGAACAATACATGGACTTTCTCGTTGAGGTAATGGCGGCGTCGAATGAGCTGCTCCTTGACAAACTCAAGCTTGTTACAAGCTCCCTACTCAGGAAGCGTATCCTTGCCCACACAGTGGGCGCGGTGATGACAGAGGCGGAGTTCTACAACGCCGATCAGTTGAAGGAGCTTACGATGAACTACTGCACTAAGAATATGGAGACCCTGCTCGAGGGCGGTATGCTAAACGAGTTGGACTACGCTATACTTCGTGGTCTGACGCTGTACGTCCGTCAAAAGCAAGATGAAAAATGTCGACGGGGCATCGCCAGTGATCGCATTGCAGCTTTGATGGTAAAGCATCGCGAATATCACGAGGATCTCGATCTTCCGCCTCCAAGCCTGCATCTCATCGCTCACAAGATACGTTCCAGGAAGGGCGTTGGAAGTGGTAACGTGCGTTCGCCGACCCTGAACGCATCTGATCATGGCCGTAGGCTGGCTAGCGGTCGATATGGCACTTCTTCCCCCGCCAGTCCGGAATTTCGACCGGTCGGCATCAGTGGCCAAGGGAGATCTTCGTCAGCTGTTGATGATACATCCGAAGTCTTCTCTATGGACGAGGAGGATGGTTCGACACCTCGCAGAATACGGGATTCGAATGCTGCCTCGCCGTGGGCCGCCCTGCCCCAGGTGGCACAGCTCAGCCTAGATGATGCCGTAGAGAAGGCCAACACGTCAAAGCCCTGGAAATCGAGAACCGTCGAGGCGGAGAGGCAGTCCACCCCAAACGTCTCGATGTCGCCCGCGCTGCGAGCGGCAGACGCTCCCAGCGATCTTCGTAGCATTATGGCTCGAGAGCAGCAGCAGCAACAGCAGCAGCCGTCACAGGCAATGTCGCGTTTCCCGAGCACAAACACACCTACGGGCTCTGGCACTTCAACACCTGTCCCTCGCTTGGCGACTTCTGGCTTTGAAATTTCACCCATCAATGCCCGTATGTCCCAGAAAGAGAGAAAGCGCCAACAGCAGCAACACGCCGAGGCTTCCGCTATTGCTGCTTCCCAAACGTCCAAAGTCCGCAGTGTCAGTACCGCCTCGCCGTGGAAGGTAGGCACTTCCCCGCCGGACGGCGCGCGCGCCTCGTCACCCTGGAGCCTCAAGGCAGCTGCCACAGCTACCACTAATTTCACTGAAAGTCGAGAAGCCGGTTCCCCTGCTACCCCCACCTCTGTCTCGGCCAGCCGGCGCCCATCGGCTGTATCCGTACAGACCACTGACCAGCAAAAGCCGGTGGCGGAGATGAACAGCAGCAATGGCGTGGGCTTCATGGGCCCGACATACACGCCAACCAGGCTGGGTTCGAAGCCTGTGCCGAGGCGCGTCAGCAGCGAAGTGGCATGGTCTACCCCTTCGGTGCCCCAGCCCCCCGCTAGCAACCTATTCGGCACTTCGCCTTCCCTATTTGTCAGCACACAGAACCCTGCAAGACGGCCGCCAGAGGCGTCCTCGTCTCGATCGGAGCGGGGATCCAGCTCGTCGAATCTTGAGCGCTCTTTGGCCTCTGGTAACGTGGCCACTGCCGCGCCCGGTCGACCGCTTGGTACACCGTCTCTTTCGCGTACGGCGTCATCAGCTGGAACGACGGAACAACTTGTCGCGCAACCCGATGAAGAACCTGCTGGCGGTACACGGCTGCCCAGTTCGTCGGCGCAGCTCACGTTTGCGCAGATCCAGGAGCAGCAGCGCCTGGCAATCGAGCATAAGCAGGAGCAGCTGCGGTTGGCCGCGGCTGCAAAGCGGAGTTTCCTCGACATCCAGGAGGAGGAGCGCCGTGCGGAGGAGCGGCGAAGGGAGGAGCAGAAGCAGGCAGAAGAGTTCGAAAAGTGGTTTGCCGAGGAGTCGAAGCGTGTCCAGCAGCAGAGCAAGGGCGCGGGCCAAACCGCCAAAAACGCCAACAAGGGCAAGGGCAAGAAGCCGCAACAGCCGCAGCTACCACCGAGACAGGGCAGTTCGACAGCTCCGTCTCCAGCGCCACCAAAGGGCAAGGGTGGCCCTAGGCCGGCTCGTGGCGACGCGCCGGCAGGTGCCCGGCCTGGCGGAAAATCAGGCGCCAAGCCGAGCAAGGCCGCCACACAAAGCACTCGGACGCCCGAGAACGGTGCACAAGACTCCACCTCTGCGCCAGCCGCTCCTTCTGCTTCTGCGCCCGAGCCCGCCGCGTCGTCACATCTACTGCCACCCAAACCTAGCGCGGACCCGTCCCTTTCGGCGGCCGCACCATCATTCGTGCCACGCCAGTAGTCGAACATAGAAGGATCGCAGTCAGTTACCATATATTACAACACCCCAGAGCGAGCGGATGTAGCTCTCGATGTGGCCAGATAAAAGCATAGGTTAGGCGCGAGCCGCAGCTCCGATCTACGAGTGCAAGGGCACGGCTGTGGAAGTGCACGACTACGGACCGGGCAAGCGCAGGTCGGTGTGGATCTGTGCGACGATCTGGGCGTACTGGGGCTCCGAGTCGGCGGTGATGTGGCCGTGGCGGATAAGGAAGTCGAGCATGACTGCGGGTCGGACGGAAGAGAGTCAGGATTCTGCAGCAGAGCAGGAGAGCGAGAGGCGGGAACAAGGCTTACCGAGGACGCAGTTGGGCTTGAAGCGACGCTGGCGCATGAGGGAGTCGATCTGGTCGAGCGAGAGGAGGTCGAAGTGGTCCACCTCGCCATCCTGGGGAGTGAGGTGGATGTCCGCGGGCAGAGGGAGGTCGTAGACGTATTCGACCTCGGGCTGGATGTAGCCGGCCGGGGTGCGGTAGCAGTAGGTGAGGACGCCGGTCTGGCGGATGTGGGCCTGGACGGTGGCGGGGGGGAGGGAGGCCTCTTCTTCGCACTCGCGGATGATGCTGGGCATGGGTAGGTCGCCGGCGACGATGCCGCCGGCAACCGAGTTGTCCAGGTAGCCGGGCCAGGTGGACTTGGTGTGGCTGCGCTGGGGGACCCACACGCGGAGCGCGCCGGCGGCGTCGTGCGTGTACGCCGTCAGATGGACGCCGAAGGTGGCCAAGCCGAACAGCGCACACGCCGCACGCTCGAGGCGGAAGCCGACCGCATTGCGCGTCCCCGGCGCCGCGTTGCGCCCGTACACCGCATACAGCTCATCGCGCCACCCGTCGAGCGGATCTGGAAACAGCCGTGCTGCGCGCCACCGCTGCGCAAGCGCGTTAATCGCCTCGGTCCGCTGCTCAGCCGTGGCAAGGTGCTGACTGAAGGCGATCGCCTCTGTGATCCGCTCCTGCCTGCCCAATCGCTCAGCGCCATGCTGCAGGAAAGCAAACTTGATCCTGCGCAGGACCGCCGGCCGGCCCGCCTGTTGCTGCTCGGCTGCGTCAGCCAAGCAGGCCGAGACGACACGCGCCGGCAAAAAGCCGATCTGCGTACCATCCATCACGAAGGGCGTAAGGTCTGGATCCAGCCACGGGTCGTAATTGTGGCACTGGTGGACGAGGTCCATCAGCGTGGGGACGTGGCCGGGTGTCGTTGGGCTCGCACTGAGCAGACGCCCGGGGTCGGCCACCTCGTGGACCAGCTCCACACTGTCGTCGCTGGCAAGCAGCGCCGAAGATGAGGCCGAGAAGATCACCTCGTTATCCGAAGATTCCTGTGCACTGTCTGCAGGGCCACGCGCCTCCGATCCAAGCACGAGCTTGGCGATCGAGTCGGACATGGTTTGGGCGATCCGCCTGTCGCGGTTGCGCTTGTCCTCGGTAGGGATCGCCGATGTGCGGTGATCTGCACCCTGTTCCCACAAGTTGTTCGACGTTGCGGAGCCGTGCCTCTGGCGGCTGGGCTTCACTTGCGACGCTGATCGCAGCGTTGCTGTGCTGTCGGTGAGCAGCTGTGACGATTGCAGCAACGAGGCAGGGAGTGGGTCCGCCGTACGCCTCCCAACAGGCCTGTCGCTCGCGGAGTGCACTAGGCTAGAAAGGATATTCCGTAACGGGCTTTGGCTGCCTAGGAGATCAAAGGTGGAAGCTGCCGGCCAAAGGAGATGGCGCTGATGTCAGTAGGGCAACTTGGAGAGGACGGCAGCGCATGCAAAGCCCACCAGATTTCGAAAATCGGGTCGCGATGGACTTACCTTCACTTGCACTACGAGCTCCGGCGACTAGACCGGCACTGTCCGGCGCTGCGTCTTCTTGGTCTAACACCAACAAGGTCCTGACCATATCCTGCAGAGTCTGGAACGGAGCCGCTAACCGCTGCACCTTGCCAACGAGCGCCGCGTCAGGACCACCGGTGCCCGCAACGGAGGCTAGCGACCGACACAGCTGCAGCAAGTTGCGACATTCTAGGGCCACGGCAGCGGTCGTAGACTGGGTGCTGAACTTTCCTAGCACGGAGCACAAGCTGTCCAGGCCGACCTGCGAAGAGGCGCTGAACCCGCCGGCCAATGCGGATTGCGAGGCCAGCCGTGCGATGACGGCAAGACTCGCTTCTTGCACGGACAGGTCGTCACCGCCGCTCTGAACGAGTAGGGCCGAGAGAGAGGGGACAAAGCTGTCGCCTGTCGCTTCCACCAGACGAGACACTTGGTCTGGAGAAGAAAAGGCAGCCAGCTCGAGGTCGCAGAGCAGAGCAAGGATCCATCTATCCTGGATGGTCGGCTGAGTCGGCTGTCTGGGGGGCAACAGCTGCACGAGACAGTCGAGTCGGAGTAGCGCGGGCAGCGAAGCGAAGGACGACAATAGCCAGCTCTGGTGCGCCTCTCCACGAAGTGGATCAGCCGGCAGAGCTCGCGAGGAAGCGGCCAGCTGCACGGCCTGCAGCAAACCCTGCACTGCTGCTCCTGAGCTAGGTGATGGCGGATGGCTGACCTGAACAGCGAGGGCCGCCGTTTCCACGAGGACGCGTGCCATGTGCAGTCGCGTTGCTTCCTCTGCTTTGGACCTCGAACGTTCCGCCGTGTCCGGCCCCGAGCTTGCGGCAAGCGCATCCCTGAGCTGTTTTTGATGGAGCGCAAGAAGGCTGGGATCCACGCTGTGCAGCAAACGTAGCGCTTGCTTGCGCACTGTATCGTCCTTGTCGCTCAAGGAGCCCATCAGGCTGGCCATTTCAGTGTCAGAGAGCTGGAAGATCGAGTCCCGCAACCCTTCTGCCGAGCCTGCCCATTGTGTTGGGAGGAGGGCCTCGAGCAGCGACAGCGCAGCCACCTTCCGGTTGGCGTTCGAGCTGGCAAGCTGCGCCCGGAGATGGTCTACAAGACTGGACCACAGTGCTTTGGCTTCGCCATCCGTCCGGCCGTGCTGAAGCGTCGTCGACGAGGAAGCGTAGAGCGAGCCAAGGCAGCGAGCTGCAGATACACACACCGCCAGCGCAGCCGCTTTGCCTCTGCAGGCGGTGTTGTAGATGCGGAGGCACAGCACGATCAGCTCCTGCGTCGAAGCATCGGGCAGGCTCGAGGAGCTATTCATATCGGCAATGCAAGACTGTAGAAGATCCAATGTCGAAACCACAAGCCAGGGACAGTATAATCCGTGGTAGTCGTAGTGGTTCTCTAGCGTGTCTCGTTGTTTGGCGGCAGCCCGAGCACGCAGAGCCTCTGTGCGGATATAGACGGTATCGTGCACCTTGTGTTGCAATGCGGACATGTCTAGATGGTGGGGCGCCCACCGGGTTGCTTGCAGGATCTCCACCGCATGGCAGGCGGCCGCCTGCGCCGGTACGAAGCCGGTCTCCCTGCACCGGTCGATGACGCGGAGACAAGCGCGCAGGACCGACGGATCCGGGTCGACGCGTTTCTCCATCTCGGCCAACACCATGCCGTTCTGCTCGTCCAGAGTCGCTCCGGCGCTGAAAGCATACGGAGATGCCAGCATCAAACGTGCAACAGTAAGGGCAGCATCTAGCAGCTGATTCGACGCAGCTGGCTTGTCGGACACCTCGTCGTCCGAACACCGGAGCATGGCATTGAGAGCTTGCCTTCGGATCTGGGCGTCTGGATGTCGGGTCAGGTTGAGCAGGGGCGCAGCGAGGGCAGAGAGCACGATAGGGCCAGACGGCGTCGCAGCAGTAAGGGAGAGGAGCGACAAGGAAGCCCGCCAGCTGGCTGCAATGGACGCAGACGAATTGCCGGGAGAGCGGGGTCGAGACTGGGAGCGAGAGCGGGAGCGCTGCTGACGCTTTAGCCGCGATCCCGAAGAGCCATCATCAGCATCGACAAGATGCTGCCTAAAGGTGTTGACGAGCATTATCGAAGTGGGGTCTTCGTGTGACAGATCCTCACGTCCAGCTATGGACGGCGTGGGCCGAGAAGCGGTTGAGCTCGATGTGGAGGCTTCACTGTCAGCATCGACGAGATGATCAGGTAAGGAGTCAGCCGCTGTGCCGGCGTTGAGACGAGGCGGAGGTAGAAGGAGCTTCAGAAGTTGTGACGCCACGATGAGATGCTTCCATTTGGTCGCCGAACTGAGCAGCTGGAGGGTAGGTACGAGGGCGAAATGTAGGTCAAGCCTTGTGCTGAGCGGACCAGAGTGTGGGTAGTGCTGCGCACAGTGAAGCACAGTGACGAGAATGGCGGCGAGCTTTGCGGGATCAGACGAGGAGGCGAGCTTGACCAGCTTGGCTTTGGCTTGATGGAGGGTAGCCAGCACTATGCGGTCGCGTTCTACGTTGGAGGAAGCATCCTCAAGTGCCTTTGCGAGCTGGAAGTGGAAGCGGGTGGTGCCACTTTCCAGCAGCGTGAAGCCGTCATCCGAGCTCGCCATATTCCCTACCCGGGCGCTGGTCCCTCTACCCGCGATGGTGGTTGGTGATGGTGTTGAGGAGAGATCGAGGAGGGATGGCAAGCCGTCAAGCACCAAAGCCGACATGAAGAAGGGCGGCGTGTTGGGTGCATACAGGTACGAATACAATCCAGCTCAGCATCTGAATTCAACAGATGTGAAGATGTGGAGAAGATGAATACAACCTGCACGACTGCATGGTACCAAATCTAACATCCCAGTCAATTTTAATTCATATGAACGCCGTGGATTCACCATCACCATCAGCTTGTCACCACGAAATGTCTTTCTTCTCTACCACAGCCCTCTACCCTATCAGCTCGCCTCAGCGTCAGGTCCGTGTCGGTCATACTCCTACATCTGCTGTTCGAAGGCCACCTCTCTTTGGGTGAGGTATGCCCACAGCTTCGAGTCAATCTCTAGCTGCTTTGTCTTTTCGTCTCCAACGTGGATACACGCTCTTCGGTTATCTTTCTTCCAGGCAACGTCGGTCGACGCGGCTGTTTAACACTACAGCTACAAGCATGGTGCCCGACACCGAATTCACTCGCGCGCTCACAAAGCCGCTCGACATCGTCCAGGAGATCTATCATGCAGCTGAAGATAAGTCGTCATCTTCGATCGTCAAGCTGGTCGAAGCTCGCTTCCGTTCTACATTTGCTAATGAGGATGCTATGTCCAAGATCCCCAAGATTACCGTCGCCAGCCTTCCGTCTCTCCTTTCGAGCGCAGCTGGGCCCTCGACTGCCTCTAAACTTGTGCGCTTCCGTGGTATGATACAAGACACTGGTCTGGGCACCGAGGTTTTTCTAGCCAATCACCAGAGCGGCTCCACATCCCACTCTGGGCTTTTTGGCGGCGAAGCACGCTTTGCCAGCCAACACGATGAGGAGCCAACAGACGAGGTCCCCTCCAACCACAATCTTGCGGAAAGGACGGTCATGTACATGGTCTCCACTCCCGGCCAGACCGCTTGGGCTTCCCAACAGCTGCTTGAATCGTCTTCTGCCGAAAATGCGTCGTCCGCGACGGAACCTTCCTCCGCCTCTGTCTCGCAGCTGACAGAGGGTGTCTCTAGCATCTCGCTGCAGGAGTCTGCGGCCCCAAAAAAGGTCCAGGAGGTGCGAGAACGGCTGAAACAGGCTGTTGCCAAAGCAAAGTCGATAGGCTCTACCGGCAAAGAACCGCGGCTGGTCGCTATCTCGAAGCTTCATCCTCCCTCTTCCATCCTTGCCGCCCATCTGCAGGCGAGACAGGTCCATTTCGGCGAGAATTATGTTCAGGAGCTGGTCGACAAGGCCAAGGTGTTGCCCAGAGAGATCAAATGGCACTTTGTCGGCGGTCTGCAGAGCAACAAGGGCAAGCTGCTCGCATCGATCCCGAACCTGTATTTGCTGGAGACGCTCGACTCGGTCAAGGCAGCCAATGTTCTCCAGAAGGCTCTCGCCTCACCGGACGCCGCCAAGCGTGACGAGCCGCTGCAGGTCTATCTCCAAGTCAATACTAGCGGCGAAGAGGCAAAGAGCGGTCTTCCCCCGGTCCTCTCATCCGACGACGGGCAAGACGGTGCTTTGCTGGAGCTCGCTCTGCATGTCATCAACAACTGTCCACAGCTGCGATTCCGAGGCCTTATGACGATCGGTGCCGCTGCCAACAGCTCGAGCGCCAGCGTAGAAGAGCACCAGAGCGTGGACGAGGTTATCAGGGCCAATCCGGACTTTGAGAAGCTGATTACCACCAGGCAAAACCTCGTGCATCTGCTTCGTGCCAGCGATAAGCTCAAGAACCGTTCCGAGTCTCCTATACAGGAGGCGTACGGCACGCTTCTCGACTCAGACGACCCAGAGGGCGGGCTGGAGCTCAGCATGGGCATGTCGGCCGACATGGACGTTGCCATCATGGCGGGCAGCGACAATGTCCGTGTGGGCACCGACTGCTTCGGTCATCGTCCGAAGACCAGGGAAGAAGCGATGAATGCCATGCGGCGTGAGCTCGAGGTAGGCCCCGAGGCCGCATTGGCGGAGCTTCGAAGCGACGTCCGGCAAGGAGCGACGGCGCCTTCGAGCAACCATGCGCCATCTTCCCCGCCTGTTGATGTTGCTTACCCCCAGAAAGCGCCTCTGCGCGAGCAGAACCACGTCGGCACGCTTGTCAAGTTGTACGATCTCGAAGCAGCGGAAAAGTTCAAGACGGCCGAGCTGGTCGAGGTGGTCGGCATTCTGGATACCGCCAGCTTGCCTCACGCCGAGTGGCAGGACATCGGTGCAGCTAGCGCACCCGATGCAGCGGCTACGCGGCCCGAGGTGCCCTGCATCCATGTCCTCTTTGCTGATGCTGCCGACCTCAACTGCCTCTCGCCCCACTCCGCGCTGGACTCTACTGGCAACGCTCTGTCGGACGACGCGGAAAGGGCCGCGATCATCGAGTACCTGGCTGGGGCGCTCGGCGGCGATAACGTGGCTGCGGAATTCGTCCTGCTAGCCGTCATCGCGCGCATCCATGCCCGTCGCGCTGGCCTCTGCCTGGGTGCGCTTACTCTGAATTTGTCCAACTTTCCGCCGCCGCGTAACGATGCTGGCGGGTCGGCGCAGACGGAGCTGTCGCGGCGGCTGTCGGAGCTGCTGCCGTGCGTGGTCGAAGTGCCGATGGACTTGGCTACGCTGAACGATGCGAGTAGGGCGCTGTTTCCACGCAGTTCGGGCGGGGGCGCTGGGCTGGAAGCGGGCCTGTTGCAGCTGCCGGACGGGGCGACGGTGGTAGTCAACGAGGGAGGCATGCGCGAGGGCGAGCTGCAGGAGCACGGCGTCCGCAACGTACGCGCGCTGGCGAAGCTGCTCGAGGCGCACAAGCTCGCCTATGCGTTTCCCTACTCCGAGTTCGAGTTCGATGCCGACCTGAACGCGGTGGTGCTGAGCCAGGGCAGGAGCTTTCTGCCGTTTGATGTGCAGTGTCCCGTCGAGGCGGACGGGGCGGATCTGTACGCGGTCACAACACCCGCGATACCAGCGGCGACGCTGGCGCGGTGGCGGCGCAGCCTCCTGGACGCACGCAGCCTGGCGACCGCGCGGGCGTTCGAGATCCCCGAAAGCGTCAGTCAGCACATCCAGCAGGACTTTGTCAACGAGCGCCGCCGCGAACAGACCACACCCTCCCAGCAACCCCCGCCCCGCGATCCCCTCGGCCAGGAAGACCTCCTGCGCCGCATCGCCCTCGTCCGCCTCCTCGCCCTCTCCCACGCCCACCCCCGCCTCACCCCCAACCACTGGGCCCGCGCGCTCCGCCTCGACGCCACGCGTGCCGCCCGCGCCGCCGCGCTCCACCCACACCAGCTCCCCCCCCCCCCCACCCCCCCCTCCCCCCCCCCCCCCCCCCCCCCCCCCCCCCCCACCCCCCCCACCCCCCCCACCCCCCCCACCACC